>JARHVA010000551.1:4895000-5116146 GCA_037957365.1 Torreya grandis
ATGCTAAATCATATTACTTTATTGAAAGGGTTGTAGTCCAATTGGTGAGGATGATGGTTGCTTATATCCATCCACCAAGGTACAAATCCCTCTAGATACTCAACATAGAGAGTCAAGCGATTAAAGCCAAGATCGTGCTCTCTGTGATTTTGATGGCGTAGATGCCCCTTACTAGTGACTACTTAATCAAAGGAGTTCATTGATTTAGATGTATGCTTATTCAATATTATAAATCTGCCTTATGTTTATTTCCAAAATATGAGTAGAGATACCACCATTCTAGATGTAATTTAGTGATTCCATGTAATGCATGCAGACATATCAAAATAAATAAATAATAACATTACTTTATAATTATTGAGATGTTGAGTGAATTGGTTAAGAGGCTTGGTTGTGTCCAACACCACCCATGGTCAATTCTCAAAGGGCACGTTAGACCGATTGTGGTTGTTGAAGATGGTCTGGATGATTGGAGTGGTTGACGATGTTGGTTATGTTGGCTATAACGTCTCCTTAGTGATGATTGGCAATTTATAAAAAAGATCTAGACCTCTCATTTAGACCCAGACTCGTTCATAGCTCAAATCAATACTACCTCCTTAAAAAAAAACCTAACTACTCATATAAGTCGTCATCAAAACAAAACCTCCCGCCAAAACAAGCCACGCCATAATCCCGCCCAAAGTAATTAAATTAAATAATTATCAGAAAACAATGTGTTCATAATCTATTTATAGAAGGGTAACACGTGATGGCTTCTATAAATATGGGCCGTACACTGACTCAAATATAAGCCGACTGACGTTACAAATCGTTGCCGCCACGATATTTAAATCCATCTTAGGGTTTCTATGAAAACAAAGTCTTCCGCCCACGAACATACCCTACGCACTTGCGCAATATATCTGCCAAGAGGATGGAAGAAAGATCGAGCAAAATATGTATGAATATGTATTGTGGCGAAGCAGAGACTTCCGACTGGAGAAAGGGATGGATCCTTCCGTCAGGGGACAGGGCCGATCTCTGCAACCTTTGCGGGAGCCTGTACGAAATGAATCACTTCTGCATGGCTTTTCATAAAGATGAAGATGGGTGGAGCTGCTGTAACCTCTGCCGTAAAAGCATCCACTGTGGGTGTATTGCCTCTGCTTCTTCTCTCCTCTTCTCAGACAAGGGAGGTGTTTAATGCAGCCACTGCGCATCGATCTCCAATACATTCTATCAGCATAATCAAACTCTTCCTCCTCAAGGCACCGTTACAAGTTTCGCTCAACTCGCCGACGGATTAAATCACGTTGATGAAGAGCCTCTGTTAATTACGGAGGCGGGAGAAATCGATGGTGATAATAGTGATGATCAGAATTTGCCACACATAGTTGTGATTGATGGCTTTGAGTTCAAACAGTATAAACGCCCGCCTGTGTTTGATGAGAGGCGCATGAAGATGATGATGAGAATGAAAAGTAGGAAAGACGAGGAGGGTGGTGATGAATCAGGAAGAGCAGTTGAAGGGTGCCGTACGCCTTCCAAATCAGGAGGGAATAGTTTAGAGATTGTACCCTGGGTGCGATGGGATCCTCCTGCAACAACAAAGCACAAGAAGCATAGAGATGGCTGTGGATGCGTTGTTTGCAACCAGTATCCAAAGGGAAAGCCACACCCTAAAAACTGTCCCTGCCTGGGGTGTAGATTATACCATAAGCGTAATCAGATGACATTGAGGCGAAGCTCACACTCACACCCACACCCACACCACAACAATTTTCGATCCACATCCAAAAGAGGACGTCCAAGAAAATCGGTATTCAATTTCATTGTAAATATGGATGCAGATATATTGTAGCTCTCTGGTGTCACTCAATGGCTGTCTCCTTGATTGTTTTGCTCTACAAGTTAAAATTTCCTTTTAATTTGAGAAAATAGCGAGTTTAATGAGGCTTTTATTATTATTTATATTTTATTTCTATTTTTATTTAGCATAACTGTGTCATCATTTTATATTATAGTGTTAACTCAATATTAATTTTATATGGACTGAAAACATAAAATCTTGTAAGATTTTTATTGTTTTATTATATAAATAGTTTTTTTTTTTAAAAAAAAAAAAATTAATTCATTTACCTTACTCTCTAAGATTTTAATATAGTGTAATCTATAAAGCCCCCATTGCTTTTTCATTAGACCTGGTTAACATAAAACAAACGAAAATTGGCAAATAAAAGACACGGTACTAAACCAATTTTAAAAATGATTCCTAAATATATTTAATAAGAGATAATCTTTTAAAATTAGGAGAACAAAGGGGTGTATGTTGTTATTGAAACGTAATTTTATTTTTTTGAGCTGGAATTGTCCTTCGATAAAAGGGTGTCTGTTTGTTATTAATAAATATATAAAATATTTAGTGAGTTTGTATAAAGTATTTTATATATCGATTATTGTTATTATATATTTAATAATAATTCTTATTATTATAAATATATAAATATTAAAACATTTTTCACTTATTTTAAGATCAATTTATATTATAGTAAATAAATTTAAAATTTATTTTTTTCAATTAAACATTAAATAAATATATAACATAATAAATCAATCTTTTTTTATAAATTTTTATATAATATATTTATTAAATATAAAGTGTATAAAAATAAATCTTTTTGTAAATCTATCATTAAACTATTTTTCCCTTTTAATTTGTTAATAGTAAATTTTATGTATTACTTTATATTTAAAAAATAAAATATTTGATGTGTTAGTGTCATGCTTATTTTATATATTAACAATGTGTTGATACCAAATTTATTTTCTATATTAAAAAATATTGTGATATTTTTATAATTAAATTATCAAAAGAATAAACTTTATGAAAACTCTCATTTAAATAATTACTTGTTTGTTAAGAGTTATTTTAGTTTTTCTTTTATTAAATAATGTCTAATTTTTTTATTGTTATTGTTAGAATTTTTTTTTAAATTTTTTTTGATTAATTCAGAATTATTAATCATTTTAACATTATTAATCATTGTTACAAGATATATAAATTACAAATATTTTTTGAGATGAAAGAATTTTTTGACATTGAATTCTATATTTATTATATAAATTTGATAGCTATACTATAATTTATATATAAATATATCTTTCAATATTAACTTATGTTTTATTCAATATGAAAATATATATTATTATGAATGCTTATCAATTGTTTGAGAAATTCTTATCTAATTCATTTAAAATAAATATTTATAAAATCATAATTTGTTTTAAAATATAATATAATTAAATTAAATTTAGATAATAATAATAATTTAAATTGATGCCATACACTTCCCAAAAATATTGAATAGTTATTTGTTCATATTTACTTTAACATTACACAATTTTCTAATTAACTAATAACATTTTTTATTGGTTAGAAATAAAATGTTGTAAAATATATAAAATCAACCAAAATAAAATATATTGATGACCTATTAATGAACATTTGGTAATCATATTTTAAATTTTACTTTTCACTATTATTACCTTATTACTTTAAGTAAGTGTGCTCATTCTCCTCTTATTGTCTTAGGTTTATCTTGGTTTGGTGTGTATATAGTTACAATATTATGCATGAGCCATATCCTTAAGCAGCATTTAAAAACCCCTTTTAAATTTAAGTATATTAAAAATATACTTTACTTCGTTTGTCTTAAGATTTTTATAATAACTTTATTAAATCCAAGACCAAATATCTTTGGTTGTATATTCATCATGTTAAAAACCCCTTTTAAATTTAAGTATATTAAAAATATATCTTTGGTTGTATATTCATCATGTTAAAAACCCCTTTTAAATTTAAGTATATTAAAAATATACTTTACTTCGTTTGTCTTAAGATTTCTATAATAACTTTATTAAATCCAAGACCAAATATCTTTGGTTGTATATTCATCATGTTAGAGTATTCTTATGATAACATTTCTTCTCTTGTCAAGCATATAAATCAATCATGAATAATATTTTGATAGAGATATAGATAATATTTAGATTTGTAATCCATGTTTTAGTATTTATAATTAATTTTTTTTAAGATAATTTTTTTAATAATTATTAAGTGAATCATAATTATAATTTTAAATAATAAAAAATGATTTTTAATATTTATTAGTCATTATATTATATAATTACATTGTATTTATGTATTTATCAATTATTTATTCAAATTAAAAATTATTAATATGTTCTATAAATTTTGATGATTTATGGTCATACTCTTAACTCTAACTTTTCTTTTGTTTCTTCTAATTTTATTTTTTCTCTAGCTCCTTACTTCAAAATGGCTTTATGCTCTTAAGACATGTAGAAGACATGTTAGGATGTGGAGCTAAAAGCTTCAACTTGTTGCAGACAAAGAAAAGGAGGTTGCTGAAGACCTAGAAACACCGGCGTCGACAGCATGACCAACGTCGGTCATGATCAGTGCAGAAGGCAACCGACATCGGCAGGGAGTCGATCGACGTTGGTCAGCACCAGGCAAGCAGGGACCGATGTCGGTCGCCTGTGTGTTCCAGAACTGTTCGTTGCATGAACAGTTAGTTAAGTGAATGGAGTGTTTGCATGTAAATGCTATTTCGAGTCTTGAGTTGCGTGGATAATTATAGTAAACTAAGAGTCTAAGTTATTGTTTAAGTCTAGGATCTATTTATAGACCCATTGGCATGTATTGTAAAGTGTGCTAGTGAAGAGAACAAAGTGTGTGTTTCTCCTAGTTCCACTAATGAGCTAGAAAGGAAGGCAAGGAAGATCCTTCCATTGTAAGTATGGTCTGTTGAATTGCAGGTTGCAGGTTCATGGGAGATCAACTTGAAGTACTATAGAGTGCTTGGTGTACTGGCAGGGTTATTACTGACTGGTTGGAGAGGTGAACACCAATTCTGTGTGTGAGTTGGTTGTTGGGACCGTTTTTGGTAGGAGAGTGTTTTTTTAAGAAGAATTACTATACACTTGAGTTGTGGGAAGCCTCTGTAAGGTGGAAGAGTGTGGCGTCTCTTTATTGTATTCTTTTCTGTATAAATGTTAATACAAGATAGTGTATTGTCTCTCATATTCTGTGTTATTGGTGAATTCTAGTTACTTGTATTTCTGGTTATTTCCACATGTTTAATTGCTTAAGTTTGGTAATCATATTGTGCTCTTTCTAAGGAGCAAGATCCTAACAAGTGGGATCAGAACAAGTGTGTTTGTTCTTGGATTCCCTGACAACTGGTATCAGAGCTTTTGGTTGGGATACTAACAGATTGGATTAGATTTGGTTAGTGTGTGTTGATTACAGGTTACTCACAGGGGTTTCTGTTTGAGTGGGAGTAGAGCAATGGTAGAAGACAGTAAGCTACGAATGGAGAAGTTTAATAGCAGGAAGTCCAAGTCCAGGTATGGCAGAATAACCTGCTAGAAATATGGAAAGAAAGAGCAAGAAAAGAAAGATTGTTGGTTGGTAGCAGATCAGCATGAAGGACATGAAGAAGCAGATGTTGCAGAGTTCGTTGCACAGGATGCTCTAGTATGTTCTTTGGATAAAGTAGAATCTAGGGTTTTAGGTTCTGGTGCCTCTTTTCATGCATCCCCAAATAGGGAATTTTTTCATGAGTATGTCCAGGGAGACTTTGGAGAAATTTATGTAGGGGATGGTAAGCCTTGTCAGATGGTTGGCAAAGGGAAAGTGAAGCTGAAATTGCAGACAGGTAACACATGGGTGTTAAAGGAGGTCATGCATGTCCCAGTTCTGGAGTGAAATTTGATTTCTGTAAGAAGTTTGGGTAATGAGGGTTGCACAATAACTCTCACAGTGGACTCTTGGAAGGTTACCAAGGGTGCACTTGTTGTAGCAAGAGGTAAGAAAGTAGGTATGCTTTATCTATCTACTTGTATTACTGATTCTCTTTCTGGGTTATCTACTTCAGCTGTAGATTCAAAGATGTGGCTTAATAGGCTTGGTCACATGAATAAGAAGGAGATGCATGTTCTTGAGTCAAAGGGTATAGATCAAGATTTTTGTATGCAGAAGAAGAAGGTGACGTTTCTTGAGGAATCTGATGTTAGTGACAAGAACAAGAAAGCCTTGGTTTTCAAGGAGAAGGTGACAGATAGAGTTCAGCATAAGGGGCAGAAGAATTCTGAGCAGAGCAAGGGTGATTTGGACAAGGGTTTGATCCAAAAGGAGCTCAAGAGTAGAAGTCAGTTCTCATAAGCAAAACACAGAGACCGACATCGGTAGGAAAACTGGCGTCGACATCCAGACAGGGACCGACATTGGCTATGTGCAGACCGATGTCGGTGACTCAAGGTAGATAAACATTGGCATCGACAAGGGGAAAATTGACGTCGGTGATGATGTAGTTGCAGGAACTGACATCGGTCGGGTGCAGACTGGAGTGTGATCGACATCGGTCACTGAGATGAATTTTGGGTGGATAGCAAGCTGTCAAGGGGTCTCAAGCCCCCATATGGAGGACTTAAAGGGTATGTAAGCCTCAAATTCATCATTTCCCTTCTTTACACTACTTGTTGCTCACTTATGGTAAAGAACCAGGAAGTTATTGAAGAAGCAGAGCAGGTAGATCCAGGAAACAGTGGGAGCTTGGCATGGATGGAGGATGTGATTCCTTGGAGGAGAACCAAATAGGTGTTTTGGATGGAGTTGCCAGCTGGAAGAAAGCACTGAGAGATGAATGGATGTTCAAGATGAAGAAGAGCGGAAATGGATACGTGAGACAGAAGATCAGGGTCTATGGTCTTGTATAAGCTGCAGGGCAATGGAGGTTTGATCATTGTGTTTCTCTTTACCAGGTTGGATAATATTAGCTACATTATCATATTATTGTATGATGTGCTTGTTGCAGGGTTACATATACAGGTAGTTGTTGAACTAAAGGTAAAGCTAGTTCAGAGGTATGTCATGAAGAATCTGGGAGCAGCAAGATTCTTTGGCATGAGTGTGTTCTGGGGACATGGAAGGTCATATGTTGACTTTGTTTCAGAATGATTGTGTGAGACCAGTTAGCACGTCAATGGTTAGATAGTTCACAGAATAGTGTCTTGATTCACATAATGAGGTTAGGTACATGGTATGTACTAAACCTGAGTTTTCTCAAGCAGTGGGAGTTGTCACAAGTTTGGAGCCAATCTGGTTGTTAGGGTGTGGAGCTAAAAGCTTCACCTAAGGAAAACCGGGAGGTTTTCAGAGCTTGACAGTCGCTGGCGTCGGTAGGCTACAATTGACGTCGGTCAGGGGATAGTGTAAGGGAAATTGGCATCAGCAAGAGATCAGTCGACGTCGGTCACCTCCAGTTAGGTAGGGACTGACGTCGATCGCCTGTGACTGTCAGAACTGTTGTTGACAAACAGTCAGTTAAGTGAATGCGGAGTTTGCATGTTAAATACTAGTTCGAGTCTTTGAGCCGCTTGTATAATTATTGTATGCATGAGATCTATATAATAGACTCATGGGTTGTATTATTAAGTGAAGAACTATGTAGAACTTGTAGAATCCAAGTGTGGAGCTTGGAGAGTTCTTCCTATGGTGGAATCATGTAGGATTCCCCATGTATGTAAGATCAAGTTTTGATATGCAGGGTGTTGCAGGATCATGATGGAGATCTACATGTGATAAGTAAGATTAGGTTGGTCTACATGGATGTGTGTATGCGAGGGTCAGAATAGGATTGACGGGGGAGCAAGATCAAGGTGACATCAATACATCAGTAGCAGGATCATGGTGAGATCTACTTAGAGTACCGGTTCGTACTCGATTGTACTGGATGTACAATGAGGTGAACAACGGCTTGTGTTAGTTGTTAGTTGTGACCTATGAGAGAAGATTACTCAGGTGGGAAGATTACTTGGAGCCCTTGAGGAGGAAGCCTCATAGAGGTGGAAGAAGAGTGTGATCTCTTTATTGTAATTTCCTTTGTAATGAGTTGAATACAATTGTGTGTTGCCTCTCATATTCTGTGTTATTTCTGAATTCTAGTTACTTGTGTCTTCTGGTTATTTCCGCATGTTTAAGTTGATTATACAAAGGTAATCATGTGTGATCTTAATTCTGACAAGTTGTGTCAGAGCTTTGGGGAACTTAGGTCCTATCAAATGGTATCAAAGCAAGGTTGGATGTTCTCAGAGCAAGTTTGACTAACAGATGGCCCAGATCTGGTTAGTGGTTTGTTGATTGCAGATCATTCACAGGGTTTTTGATTGAGTGGGAGTATAGCAACGACAGAAGAAGGTAAGCTGAGGATGAAGAAATTCAGGCACAGGATTAACACCACAAGGAGTGTGGTGGTTTGTCTTCAAGTGGGAGCTTGAAGAGGAATACAAGCCAGGATGCAGATTAGATAGAGTACTGGTATGGGTACAGGTGCAGCTATTTATCTCCAAGTGGGAGATTGTTAGGGTGTGGAGCTAAAAGCTTCACCTAAGGTAAACAGGGAGGTTTTCAGAGCTTGACAGTTGCCAGTGTCGGCAGGCCACAATCGACATCAGTTAGGGGACAGTGCAAGGGAAACCAGCATCGGCAAGAGATCAGCCAGCATCAATCACCTCTAGTCAGGCAGGGACTGACGTCGATCGCCTGTGGCAGTCAGAACTGCTATTGACGAATAGTCAGTTAAGTGAACGCAGAGTTTGCATGTTAAAGACCAGTTCGAGTCTTTGAGCCGCTTGTCTAAGTATTGTATGCATGAGATCTATATAATAGACTCATGTGCTGTATTATTAAGTGAAGAACTATGTAGAACTTGTAGAATCCAAGTGTGGAGCTTGGAGAGTTCTTTCCATGGTGGAATCATGTAGGATTCCCCATGTATGTAAGATCAGGTTTTGATATGCAGGGTGTTGCAGGATCATGGTGAAGATCTACATGTGATAAGTAAGATCAGGTTGGTTTGTATGGATGTGTGTATGCGAGGGTCAAAAAAGGATCAGTGGGGGAGTAAGATCAAGGTGACATTAATACATCAGTAGCAGGATCATGGTGAGATCTACTTGGAGTACCAGTTTGTACTCGGTTGTATTGGATGTACAATGACATGAGCAATAGCTTGTGTTAGTTTTTAGTTGTGACCTATGAGAGAAGATTACTCAGGTGGGAAGATTACTTGGAGCCCTTGAGGAGGAAGCCTCACAGAGGTGGAAGAAGAGTGTGATCTCTTTATTGTAATTTCCTTTGTAATGAGTTGAATACAATTGTGTGTTGCCTCTCATATTCTGTGTTATTTATGAATTCTAGTTACTTGTGTCTTCTGGTTATTTTCGCATGTTTAAGTTGCTTATACAAAGGTAATCATGTGTGCTCTTAATTCTGACAAGTTGTGTCAGAGCTTTGGGGAACTTAGGTCCTATCAAGACATGTGTATACTTTAAACATTTTTTTGAATTTCCCTTTTGACTTAATTTTATTTGTCACCTACTTTTGAATTTTTCACTTTCTTACTAGTGGAGGTCAATTTAAGTGCTAATAGGGTTTTTTTCTGAATTTAAATTGTCACTTGTCTTATCTCTTAGTTTTTTCTCCTATTTTCTTATGATTCTCTTTTCATTTTTTTTAAAAAGTATATTTATGCTCTTTATAAATGTGTAAATTATGCACACACTCTAAACATTTATTTGAGTAACCCCTTCTTGCTAAAATTTATTTATAATTTATATATATTTTAAATTTTAACTAATAAAAAATAGTTTGGATGTCAATAAAATCTTAATTCATATACACATTCTCTTTATCTTTATATATAGTTTTATTTCAAATCAAAATTTATGATTAATATAAAAAATAAAAGAGAATCAAAGAGAATTAATTATTATTGATAACAATCTATTTAACATTTATAAGTATTTTATAAAAAATTATAAATGATTATAAAATTATTTGAATAATTTAATTTCATGTTATTTATGATTTATAAATCTTTGTAGAGATTATAAAAAATTAATAGAGTTTATGTATTTTATAGTATAATATAAATTCTAAATTATCTATTTTATTTTTAAGATTTTAAATCTAAATGCCTGAATAAAATACTTATAAAAAATATATTTTTTCAACAATATTAATGAAGGATTGAAATTTATATTAAATTAACTTAATTAAACTATATTATATGAACTACATTTGTAGATCACTAAATAATAAAACCATTTATTTCTGCTCAAAATTCTATTTTTAATGCCACTTTTAATACATGTGTCATAATAAATAATTTCTTAATATTAAGAGTGTCTTTGAAGTATTTTGTTTTTATGACATATTTAATATCACTTTTTATTTTTACTTGTATATATAGATGTAAAAAAATGATATAGTTCAATGATCAATGTTAAAATATGAAAAACATGTTAGAGGTACAATCACTGAGAAGGGGGGTAAATCAGTGAGCCCAGATATTTCAATTTCAATTGCAATCACTTTTAAATAAGTAAAAAATCAATATATATCAACTTGATCAAGCAAAATTAACAAGAGAGCTCATTCATTCAAAACATACACAAGATCAAACACATAACACATATTTCCTATGAGAAACCCTCATGGGGAATAAAAACCATACTCAAGCTTGCAACATAAATGGAATACTATCCTATAAGAAATTACAAATAAAAAACTAATCAACTCATTTAGACCAACAAATCTTAATCATGTGCTCTTGACCAAAGGTATTTAGTAGAAAACATGTTCCATAAGGAACACCTATCCCTAAGATGATAAAATCTTTTAGACCACCTACCTTTAGTAAAACACTTGATTTAAAAGGAATAACTGACCCTAAGGAAAACCAACTCTTTTAGACCCTCCTTTGATAAGAATACTTCCACCTTAGAATTGATGTCTTCAACACCTGATGATGGATCTTTGGATATCACTCTTCTCACCTTTTAGCCATAACTCTATCACCTAACACACCATGTTGGCCAAAGCACATTACATACTTGAACCGGTGTATAAAGATCAATTAGGACACATTACATTTCCCAACTAACCTCACTCTTCAACTCTGCACACTCAATGCATCCTTTATAGCAACAACTCTATCACAACATCAACAATATGAATAGATGGTCATACACATAGACCACACACTGATCTACCTTTCAGATCAACCACCAAACTCAAACAGTCTTCACCTTACCTTCACTCACACTAAAACAACAAGAGCACTATTTTGCTAATAAAATTATGACCAACAGATCATACAAATAGTCCTCAAATTGATTTGCTCATCAACTCATCCATAGGGCACTCTACCCCTCCTTTGCTCCCTAGTTCACATACACAAGCCTCTCTCAAAGCTCTCCCAAGTCTCTCTCAAATAACCTCTTGAGCATACTCACTCATTCTACCTCTTCTAAGATTATTAGATCCAATGGCCTATGTGATCACCTCTAGCACCTTACTTAGACTAGCATGTCTAATCCTTTTCAATCTCTGCTAGTCCTCACTGACTTATACCTTCTTTTTCAAAGGTTATCTCCTTCACTTGGATCCACACTCACATTCCCTCATTTAAGTCTTACTATTCTATAAACCATCAAATTTGGTTTCACTATATATAGAGATATCATGAGTTATCAAGTCCACATTAATCCTTATCAACCATAATACATGCCTTCACCATTAAGTCATCTCACATGAGTAACATTTAAGCACAACACACTTTCAAATAGGCCTAAGTCACTTTTAGGTCCTAGAAAGACCAATTCACCTTTTTTATACATCTTTGAGAAAATTAAGAACACAAGACCATTTACAAATACATAGGTCCACTCCCTATGTCCCCTAAGACATACTCAAATGATAATAGTTACCTTTTCTCACCTCTGTGTATGCTCAATTAACTCAAATAGAGACCTTATATAGAGGAACACTATTATCGAACATATAATCAACTTCTTAAACATTTTTCATACTCAAGATAGATTTATCACACGTTTAAAATACTCACATAACATCTTCATGGAGTCTACAACACTCCCCAATATCCAAATCATCAAGAGACATCAAAACAACATCAATATGAGCTTAAATATCCTTCTCAGGTCACTTGCAGAATAATCATAAACACATAGTCAACTTAGAACATTAATATACTTGATGATACACACTTTAAAATCTTCAAATTAGGTTCATTAAATGTGCCATGGAGTCCTCTTCATATTTGATTTTTACAGTACTAGTAAATTTGACTTCTATAAAAAAATATGGATAAAATATATAGCTCTAGTTTTTCCCTGCATTAAATTCAAATATTTGAATTAAAATGGTCACAATTAATCCTCAAAAACTTTGATCACATTTCATGTCATCTTAGTTTTGGATTAATCTCACACCATCAATCTTGTCTAAACTTTAACACATAGTCTACCAAATCTAAATGTTAAACAATAGTCACTTTGACCTCATCTCATGCAATATTAAATGTTGACTCAATGCACTCCATTGATCTCTATGGATCAACTAGGACTTTAACAATTAATGCTAACTATTCAATCAAATTGTACGAATACCCACTTGCCATTGGATCCTTATCCTGTACCTTTGCTTAGTCATTAAACATCGTACACATGTCCTCATCTTGTTGCTTCTTGAATTCTTGAAGCAATGTGCACCATCAATCTTGCTCAAGATTTAACTATTTTAAAATTGACCAAGTATGCAGACCCTTTCAATATGCTTGAGTAGCCATTTTTGAACCTTAATAACTTCTTTTGTGCTTTGATGCATGATATCAAATTTGGACTAGATGATATCCTCACATAGGAGAATCTAACCATGTGACATACTGATCCTAAAACCTTTGCATGTGTGAGATATAATTCCATTAAAATGCCTTCTCAAAATCTTATGCCATAGAGCCAACTATGTCTAGATTTTATTTGGGAGACTAACTTTGATCCTCTATAACTTTTGCCACACTTCAACTCATGATATGTAATTTATCATAAATCAATTATTCACAAAACTAAACAAACCCATATGATCACCTTATCCTAAAACATCCACACATGTGAGATATTCCATCATTAAACTACTTACTTGACTCTTTTTGGACACATTGCAAATTTGGCTATGTATGGAAAAATAATGAATTCTGACTGAGAATCCAACTTTACACCCTCATATCTTTGAACATACTTTGACACATGAATTGAGATCTGGTACATAAAAACTAAGGACTAATTTGATCAAAACCATATGACCAACTCCCCTTGACTTATTTCCACATGACAATGATGATGTCATCAAACTACCTACTCAAATTTTATGCCACTAGACCCAAAATGTCTAGATGAACACAATGAAGATATGGTTGCATACCACTCATGCACACAAGCTATCAAAGCATATAACACTTCTTATGGGACCTATTTCACATGATTAATACTTCAAACTCATCCCTAAACATCTCAAACCAAGAAAACTTTGAAGATCAACCGAGCCTTCTTCAAGCATACTAGGATATGCACATTACACACTTTATCATTATTACTTAAGCTATCAAATAACTTCATCCACTCACTAAGACATCACCATGACATCATTGATAACTCTCCAAAAACATCCCCCTTTATCATTGATGTCAATAACCATCATATGTAGTAATATATAGCTCACCTTTTCTCTCTTTAAAGCACTCCCATAATAGGAACTTTCTCCCCCTTTAACACAATGACAAAGTGGGCACAATCTGATCCTGAAGACCTAAAAAGATTATAAAAATAGGAAAGGACCATCTTAGAAAGATGATACAAACTCCCTCTTACCTTGAGCCTATTTCAGCTTGCCTTGACAAGATCCCCTTGCTCCATGCCAACACTCTCTTTAATTAGACACTTCAACCAATGAAGAAATAACACAAAAAAACATATAAATCTGATGTAACACATCAATAAACATCTGAGAATGACTCCCCCTAAATAAATCTAAGTAATTTCACCTTCTAATCATCATTATATCTCCACACACCATGAATAATCACCACATATGCTTACTAGCCTTCTCTCTCAAGCTACCATAAGGACCACCAACATAACTTCATTCCACTCCCTAGATAGAAAACATGCACTAAACCAACTTGATAACTCACATTGAAACATACATACCTTGCTCTTTTGGATAAACTGAGCAAAAAGCACTCTTCTTCAAACTAGGCTTGTCTAGCCTCCTTCTAGCCCTACATGGAACTTACAGAGCCCAAAATTTTCATTAGACACATCTTCAAGACCTAAAAATCCATATCTATATCAATCTCATATTCCCCCTCAATCACACTAATTTTAATCACTACACTCATATTTTGAAACATACTTCCTTCACAAACCTACTAGCTAATTCGCCCTCCATATTGACAAACAATTGAATAACTTGAGAACCAAAAACCTTCAATTCTTTGTGAATATTGTTTTCACCAACCATTTGGCCCATTAAACATATTAATAATACTTAGACCTCAATTCAAAATTCAAACCACTTTTATATCATAGCCCAAAACCCTAGAATCTCAAAACAAATAGGGTGAATAAACCTCCTTCTAGTCAACACACACCTCTAAAACTACTTTCACACCTGTAGACACCCATCAAAAACTTTTAGACCAATATTTGAGATTCTTCACCTTTGAGAATCCATACATCCTATAACCTTTTTTAGGCCTACTTGCCCTTAAGCCAAAAACTAAAAAAACCAAAAGCACTCAAAAATCTTTAAGTGACACATACATACCTTCAGACCATAAAAACACTTGGATTACATCACAAAGAAGTTTATAGACCTTTATGAGCATGAAAATCTTATTTAAATTTGCATCAATCTCATTAATCCACCTGGGACCACCCATTTTGACTATGTACTATAGCTCCTTCACAAACCTCTAAAACAGGCTCATGAACTTGTTGCTACCCCTTAACCAAAGACCTAATTTGATTAGCATTATCAACTTGAATACACAAAATTTATTCTTCATACCTTCTTACTCAAATTCAACTACTCATTCCTCTGATCTTAGGACCTGATCAATTATAAAGCTCCCCCTAACTTCATGCTTCATCAGGAACATGACATCTTCAACAAGTCTTCAAATAATTATTTTCATACCTTCTTAACAAATAATATCTAACATCTACCAAGCTTCCTCTGACTGACAATTGTCTCCTTAAATCCTAGATAGAGACACCCCTTTGACATAATGAGACTAAAAGTCCCAATACTCTGGAGACTCCCATATCTCCATTTCTTTCTCTAATTTTTAGTCCTACTTAACTTTAACTGAATCCTTGACTTCATTTTTTTCTTCATATTTCTCGATAAATGTTGTCAATAGAAACTCTTGACTCTCCTTCATGTTTTATTCTTTTTGCACCTTGAAAAACAATCCATCAAGACTCTTGGACTCAATAGAGTTAGTCTCCTTAGTCTTTAATTCCTCAAGTCTCCATACCATAGATTGACTCTTCTTGTATTCTATAGCCATCTTACCAACTTGATCCTTGAGCTTATCCTTATTTACAACATAACCTTCTAGATCAAGTTTCTTATCATTCTATGAATAGAATAATTGGCAATTATTACCTTTGGTTTCCATACCTGAGTTTATCCTTTCTCAAACCTTCTAAGAGCTCTATATCTTTTGACATACCTTGAAGACCTCTTAAAACTATTTGGATAAAATCTAGCAATATGTCCACTCTTATGACAAATGAAACAAATAACATCTATTGTACCTTTTGATATATTTGAACTATGATCAATTTTTGGCCAAAAAATCCTTCTATCATAGCTCCATGAATATTCATACTTGACTAACTTCATTCTACAGTCCTTAGCTTTATGAACATACTTATTACATATATAACAATGACAATAAAATAAACTAGCATACCTTGAAGCATTTGGTTATCTAATAGACCATCTTTCATTGTTCTTGAACTAATATGACTTATTTTTATCTTCTTCAAGCTTGCTTATCTTGAAAATAAACTACTCATGCTCAACCATCAATGAACCTAGCTTGGTTTCCAATTGAATACTCTCATCCTCTTTAGCTCTTATACTTGAAATTTTATCCATTAACTGACCTTTGAAAACTTGGATAATCTCCTTATAACTCTTATCTTCTTTAGCCATGTCATCCTTTATTCTACATGATTTATTTATCAAACCTCTCTCAAGAGAACTGACTTGTGCTTCAATACCTTTGATCACATACCTCATCTTGTGATTCCTTTTCTTCTGCTCCTTTAATTCACCAAGTGTACTCATGAGCTCAACTTCTAGATCAACTTCTTCTTCCTTGCTGTCATATTCTCTATTGTTATGACAAGCTTATTTATCAAACATGATGTCCTTTTATTTTGAATACAAACTTTTCTTAGTATCTACTAAGTAAACCTTAAGATTATTGATAACATTCTCATCCTCTTTGGCATCTTTTTTCAAAGTACATATCTATTTTTCAAGTGCCTTAATCATAGCCTTCCATTATTGATTTTCATTCTTCAATTACTTAGCCATCTTTGTACCTACTTAGGATCACCTTCAATATGTTAGGATTCTTCCAAAGGACCCACTCTGATACCAATTATTAGAGGTAAAATCACTAAGAGGGGGGAGATTGAATCAATGAGCTCAGATATTTCAATTTCAATTGTAGACCCTTTAAAACTATTAAAAAATTAGCATATATCAACTTGATCAAGTAACATTAACAAGAGATATCCTTTATTAAAAGCATACACAAGATCAAACACGTAGTTCCTATGGGAAACCCTCCTAGGGAATAAAACTCACTCTCAATCTTGCAACACAAATGGACCACTATCCTATAATAAATTATAAACAAGAGAGTGATCAAATCCTTTAGACCAAATAACCTTGATCATGTCCTCATGACCAAAGGTATTTAGTGAAACACATGTTCCACAAATAAAATCTACCCCTAAGATGATCAATTGCTTTAGACCACCTCATTTTAGTAAAACACCTATTTTACAAAGAGCAATTGCCCGCAAGGAAGACCAACTCCTTTGATAAGAACACTTCCACCTTATAACTAATGTCTTCAACATCTGATGATGGATATCTAGATATCACTCTTCTCACCTTTTAGCAACTCTATCACCCAACACACTAGGTTGGACAAATCACATTACATACTTGAATCAACATACAAAGATCAATTGGGACACATTACATATCCCAACTAACCCCACTCTTCAACTTTACACACTTAATAAATAATTTACATCAATAACTCTATCACAACATCAATAATATGACTAGATGGTCATAAACATATACCACACACTGATCTGCCTCTCTAATCAACCACCAAGCTCACACAGTCTTCACCTTACCTTCGCTCACACTCAAATAAAAAGAGCATTATTTTTCCAATAAAATTATGACCAATAGGTCATATAAATAGTCCTCAAATTGATCTAGTCATCAACTCATCCATAGGATACTCTAACCCTCCTTCGATCACTAATTCACATTTACAAGCCTCTCTTAAAACTCTCCCAAGTCTCTCTCAAACAACCTCTTGAGCATATTCACCCATTCTACATCTTTTAGGCTTATCAGATCCAATGACCTATGTGATCACCTTCATCACCTTGCTCAAACTATTATTTTTGATCATCTTTACTCTTTTTTGGTCCTCACTGACCTATAAATTCTCTTTCAAAGGTTATCTCCTTTGCTTGGATCCACACTCACACTCCCTCATTCAAGACTTACTAGTCTATAAACCATCACATTTGCTTTCATTATATATAGAGCTATCATGAATTATCAAGTCCCCATTAATCCTTTTTGGCCACAATACATGAATTTACCCTTAAGGCATCTCACATGGGTCACACTTAAGCACAACACACTTTCAAATTGGCCTAAGTCACTTTTAGGTCCTATGGAGACCCATTCACCTTTTTGATACATCTTTGAGCAAATTAAAAACATAGGACCATTTAAAAATACATAGGTCCACTCCCTATGTCCCGTAGGACATCATCAAATGATCATAGTCACCTTTTCTCACCTCTTCATATGCTCAATTAACTCAGACAGAGACCTTATACATAAGAACACCATTATGAAACATACAGTTAACTTCTCAAGCATTTTTCATACTCAAGATAGATTGATCACACCTCCAAAATTCTCATAGAGCATCCGTATAGAGTCTAAAACACTCCCTAATATCCAATTCATCAAGAAACATCAAAAAATCATCAATATGAACTTAAATATCCTTCTCAGGTCACTTTCAAAATAAGCATGAACACATAATCAACTTGGAACATTAATATCTTTGACTATACACACTTCTAGATCTTCAAATTAGGTTCATTAGATGCGCCATGGAGTCCTCTTCATCTTTGCATTTTATAACACTAGTAAATTTGAATTATTTAAAAATATATGGAAAAAATACAAATATATGGTTTTCCTTATGTTAAATTCAAATATTTGAATAGAAACAGTCATAGTTAAACCTTAGAAACTTTTCTTTCATCTCATGTCAACTCAACTTTGGATCAATGTCACACCATCGATCTTATCCAAAATTTAACACATAGTCCACCAAACCCAAACATTAAATAATAGTCACTTTAACCTCATCTGGTGAAATCTTGAAATGTTGACTCAATGTGTTCCATCAATCCTTGCAGATCACCTAGGACTTTAGAAATTAATGCTCACCATTCGATCAAACTATACGAACACCCACTCACCATTAGATCCTTATCCTGTACCTTTTCTTAGTAATTAAACATCATACACCTATCCTCATCTCACTAATTTATAACTTCTTAAATTAATGTGCACCGTTGATCTTGCTCAAGCTTTAACTCTTTTAAAATTGACTAAGTATGGGTACCCTTTCAATATGCCTGAGTAACCATTTTTGAACCTTAATAACTTCTTCTGCGCTTCGATGCATGATCTCAAATTTGGATCAGATGATCTCCTCACATAGGAGAATATAACCATGTGACATAATGATCTTGAAACCTTCATACATGTGAGATATAATTCCATTAAAATTCCTTCTCAAAATCTTCTGTCATAGAGCCAACTATGTCTAGATTTTATCTAGGAGACCAACTTTTCTCTTTCATAACTTTTGTCACATTTTAATAAATGATTTGGAATTTAGTGAAAATCATCTATGCATAAAAATTAATAAAACCATATGATCAAATTCTGTTTAAATGTTCACACGTGTGATATATTCCATCATTAAATTGCTTACTCAGCTCTTTCTGGCCACATTGCAAATTTGGCTAAGTATGGGAAAACAATGAATTCTAATTGAGAAGCCAACTTTATACCCTCATATCTTTGACCAGTGCTTTGATGCATGACTTTATATCTAGTTCATAATAACTAGGGACTAATTTTATCATAAACATATGGCCAAATATTCTTGACTCATTTCCACATGGCAATGGTGATGTCATCAAACTGCCTACTCAAATTTTCTACCACTAGACCCAAAATGTCTAGATGAACACAATGAGGAACCAAATGAATACCACTCATGCACAAAATATCTAAAAGCATATAACACTTCTTATGGGATCTCTTTCACATGCTCAATAATTTAGACTCATCCCTAAACATCTCAAACCAAGCAAATTCTGAAGATCAACCAAACCTTTTTCAAGCATACTATGACAAGAACATTACACACTTTGTCATTGTTACTTAGGCTATCAAAGCACTTCATCCACTCACTAGGACACCTCCATGACATCACCATGGCATCACTAACAACTCTCCAACAAAACATAGATTTCACAACATACTTTTATATAACAATATCAATTTATAGGATTCATATACAAAGACAAGTAAATATTTTTTTTTGTTGAAGTTAAAGATAGTATCTTAAAATTTGAAGTTAAAGGTAATATCCTAAAATTTGGCATATTATGAGCATAATTAAATAGTTTTATTTTTCTTATAGTTAAGGATTTCACTTTTGCATATTATTGACTTCAATTATATACTATATATGTGTCATTTCCATGATATTTTGATTATATATAAACCTATATGGTAAACTTACATAAAAGTTGGAAAGTTGCATTTAATGGATACATGTGCCTCCTATGATAGTTTTGTGCAATGATGTGGAGGAATTATTCACTAATTTTTGTATTCATGATACAAATATTGATCAATGGAACTATTCATAATTTCATTTGGGCACTTCGATGTATGTGAAATATTCCCCTAAATTGTGAAATAATATAGTTTAATTTTCTTATTTTTTTAAAAACATGTCTCTGTAAATAGGAAATATTATAATCTATCATGATTAGAGAGAAATTTAGTGGAACTCTTATTTAAATGGGATTGTGAATTTCCTACATATAGATCCATAAAAATTGTACTTACTACAAAAGCATAAATAATATCAATGTGAAATTTATAAATATGAAAATTATAAGGATTTAAAATAGTAGGAAGGAAAATGGAGGAATTATGAATAGGAATCTCTTGATTATTTTACTTTAGTCATGTATGCATTCAATGATATAAAATATTTTACCATGATTTGAGGATATATTTGGAGGAAAACATAGGAACTTGTAAGTTATCTAGGTTGTCAAATTAGAATGAATTGGAATCAGTGAAATTCTCTAATGTATTAGATAATTAGAATTGGTATTGATATAGAATTTTAAATTTTTGATGATGGTGTAGGTAAAATATCAATACATATTGGATTTAATATTTAGATTTTTTTATCATATTTTAATTTGGATAGACAAATAAAATAAAATAAAATTTATTTTTAGAAATATTAAAAAATTTACAAAGTATTTATAACTTGCTAACTCCTATAAATATCACTATGTCTGTTTACTCTATTACCAATATTTTCTAGTTCTAATGTGGAACACAACTCAGCATTGTCTAATTTATTTGGATGATTTTAAAGGTTCAAAAACACTCATAATCCTATGGTATATTATATTTTGGGTTAGATCTAATAATTATTTAAACTCAAAGTATCTAAAAACTAACATAGCCTCATCGCATTATTTTAAAAATACATTATATAATCCTATGGCTAAAATTTATTTATGATTGAGAACATGGATTTTGACCAACAAACACATAAATATCATAAACATACATAATTTACATTTATTTTTTATTATATTTATGTATATGTATGTATGTAAATAACATAAATATTTATGTAATTAATTCAAATATTTAATATAATAAAAATTAAAATTATAAAACAATTTTAAAAGTGCATTATAAATTCCAAATATGAATTAAATATATCTTCGATATTATATATATATATATATATATATATATATATATATATATATATATATATATATATATATATATATATATATATATAATTGCATCAAATTAAATTTATGGATCAAAACATCCAATGTGAGCTTTAAATAGGTATGGTTGATTAGGATTGAATTATATTTATCTCCTTTTCTTCTATTTATTAATTATTAAAAGATGCATGGACAAAATTTATTGATATTTATGGAAATATATATTATGACAAACATAATCTAAGAGAAACTTTCTTAAAATCTTACCTAGAGATATTGTGAGGCAATCATGATTAAGAGTCTCAATGAAGAGATGTCTTAGTCCATGTAGCCTTCATAATTACACATCAAAACTAAATAAATTAAACTCAATAAAAATTGTTTATCTATTATTTGATTTAAAAAATAATAAATTACATATCACATATACAATAAAAACTAAAAAACATTATTGAATGAGATATACTATATTATATCCTCAAATCTTTGATCTCTAACTCATAGTATTTGAAAATATAGATATGTCCTATAATAATCACTAAAATTTATCTCTTCAATCTCTTTGGTTAGATAGATCAAACATAGGTGAATGTTTATATAAGAATAAGTTTTTTAAGACAGGAATCCAAGAGGGGAGTTACTCAAGTGTTAGGATGATAAAAACTAATATAAATACACAAAGAATCTAACACCTAAAGCCTAGACACTCAAGAAGCAAGATACAAATGTAAGTAATAAACAATATAAGATAAAACAAGAATTTTTCACCTTCTTTGTGAACAAGAGTTAAATGTTAGCCTTGGAAGAATGTGATCAGTCATGTAGTCTAAGAGTCTTTGACAATGGTGCTCCTTGCATCATTTCTCCTTTTCACCTTGATAATGTATGACTTGAATTTTTTCAAGATGTAGAAATATATCAATAATTTTTTATTATAACATTAAAATAAAGCTTTATCTCTCAACAATTGAACATTATAACATTACACAAAAAATCTCCCTTTATAATGGCCTTGACACTTCTATTTATATACTTTCAATTTAATTCTAACCTAAGTATAGTTAGGTTAGCTTTAATTGTGGTTAGGTTTAGTTTAACCTTGGTTGAATTAGTGAGAAGACAAAAAAATTATATTTGGGATAGATATCCCATTTATTAAGCATGGCTCTCCATTTCTAAATTTAAGGATTTAATAGAGATATTTTTAATTCCTTGATTTTAGGGATGATGACATCATCATAACCTTAATTTTATTAGAATTTATTTTTTATAAAATTAATATTCACTAACTAAACATGAAAACTTTACGTAATAATTTAATTTGAGTTTAGTTAATTCATTCTACTTAACATGTTTAAATTTTAGGAATTATTTAAGTGCTCTGCTTAATGGATCTAAAGGCCAATCTATCAATTTTCTAGGTTACAATTTGACTGGAGATGAATTCATGAGAGGTTATTGTTGTGTACAGAAAATATCTCAAATAGGGATGCCTCATCATGATTTTGGATACCAATGTTTGATGTATAGATTAAATTTAGACATTCAATGATTGTTTGTTAGGGTTAATTTGCACTATTTGGTAAAAACTAACCTAAAGTCTGATTGGAACACAATTATGTTCAAAATGAGGTGTTTATATTTTTCCTTTATTTGGGAAGGTGTTGTGAGATACATGAACAATAACATATTCTAAAAGAATGAAAATTCATTAATGCCTTGGATAATTCCCCATAAGGCAATAAATGAGCCCTAAATGCCCCCTCGAGGGATCAAGTGACAAAATAGAGTCATTGAACATTCCCTTGAAAAGAAATAAATGACACACTATATGGGTAAAGAGGGTGAAAATATTGGTTTGACCAAAGGTGGTTATAATCAAGGTAATAATGAGATGCCCTAGTAGGGAAGATGAGTGGAAATAATGATTTATCTAGAGGTAAATATAATCATCGGCATAATGCGATGCCTTGGTATATAAAATGAATGAAATTAATAATTTTCCCAAAATAATTTATAATCATCAGCATAATGAAAATGCCTAGTAGGATAGATTTAAGCATGATACAATTCATCTCTAACCTAGTAGGGCAAATATGATCAAGGAAGGTCTACATAATTTTCCTTAGTATGGAAAATCAAGAAAAGGGGCCTACATACTGATTTTATACTCATAAAGAAGAAATAAGCTGACATAGAGGATAAACATGAATTTGGGATACCTACTAGTATGGATATGTACATCCTAACTAGCTACTATTCAATTTTGATTTAATCACTCTACATTAGGGTAGTGTTTGGGTGGGTCTAGGATTTGCCAGGTGTGAACAAGGAGAAGTATTACCCACTGCATTGTTTGATAGATCTTATGGCCTAATTTTGTTTATAGCTTATGATATTATATATCATATTTATGGACAAATATAATAAAAATGTGTATCCAAAACATGAAAACTTAGTTTAAATTCAAGTATAAATAATGCAAGTGTAATATATGATCAATAAAATCCCAAGTGAATATAATTTAATAACTAAGTGTAATAACTTACACAAACTCACAACTCAAGTACAAGATATGGATAATCAAGACTCAATTGTAAATAAAGTGTAATAATCCTATGACAACAAAAAAATAAAAATGAAAAAAAATAAAAATACAAATAAACACTCAAAACACTAATAAAAAACATAACCAAAAAACAAAACACCAATAGACAAATAACAAAATATCAATAAAAAAACAACAAAACACCAATAAAAAAAAACAAAATACTATAAAAATAAATAAAGAAGGCAAGAGATACAAGACTGAAATAAGCAACACAAAACTAAATAAACAAACATAACATAAAAAATAAATAAACAATCCAAAGAAAAGAAAAGTTCAATAAAGAAACTATTCTAAATAGAGAAAGGCAATATAAAAATAATGTTTAATCACAATGTTAGTAAAAATAAGATATAAATTATGTGTATGTGTAATAGAGGTGTTACTCTTGGTGATAGGGTGACCCCTAGGCTAGATAACAATGACACTAGTAAAACAACACAAGAACAAATGACACAATAATGTTTCCCCTAGGCTATATAGAACAACAACACAAACAAGATGACAAATATTATCCCTAAGTTATAGGAGACAACGAAACAAATTTAAAATGGGGGGAATAGAATAAAAAGAAGGGGTATCCTAGTTAACTCTAGATGCATTATGGAAGTGGATTTTTCCTATATAGTTTCATGGACATAAGATCAAACATGAAATTCAGACCAAATGTAGTTCTCCTAGGAGATGGGATAGAAGAAAATAGATGATAATAAAACATGATTATCATGTATAGGAAAATATGAATGGTCTCATATAATGGTGAGGGCATAAGAAAATATGGAGATGACATTCACAATCATGAAATCATCAACATAGAAAATTACACGAAATGAGAGTATGGTTTAGGCAAAAAAACTCCAAAATAAAATAGACAAGCACTCACACATGAACTTGGTTCATAATTCTTACTATGTCTAAGACTGATAATGAGATCATAAAATGGTGAGAGTGTTGGCAATGGTTACTCAATAAATGGAGAGAACATAAATAACTTATAAAAATGGAAAGAGTATTTTGGATACAAACCTAGATGAAGGAATTATCCAAGAAAATGGTGAATGAAATCAATCACCATGATTACATTTTGAAATTATATATGTATATGATATAGTATATTGAGGAATAGAAGGATCACCCACTAAATAACCAATTATCTCAAGAGAATACTTAGCCCATTTGGGAATATGGTGAAAAGTAGGTAGAGGAGATGGAGGTGAATGATGATCATCATCACTATATAGAAGAAAGTTCCCCAAATTAAGAGGATGAATGTCATAAGGATAATAATATGATGATAACTCTACTAGAATAGTAATCTCATCTAATTTAACAACTTGTCATAAAAACATATCATGAGTGATGGGGTCAAGAAGATGATAGACTTTGGCATCATCATGATATGTAAAAAATATAAGTGGTATAATCTTCCTCTCCATAGATTTATGTGTTATTAGGAACAAACACCCAAGAATTAATCTTGAATACATGTAAAATATATACATTGGGCCCAATCCCAAACTAAGATCCTTCAGGAGTTTTATTCGACACTTACCTATGGGGAATACAATTATAGATATAATTAGCATAGTTTTTGGCTTTTGCCTAATATTAAGGAGCCATATCTCTTGAGTGAATCATATAGTTTTCCATATCTTTTAAATTTTGATTTTTCCAATTTGAAACACCATTATTTTAAGGAGTATAAGACATTGTTAATTGATGAATATATCATGTGATGTGCAAAGTCCATAAACTCATTAGAGGCATACTCCTCCCCATTGTATGTGTGTATCTATTTTAGTAGAACAAATGATTGATTCTCTACAAAATCCTTAAATGGTCTAGATTTATCTAGAACACCACTCTTGTACTTGATAAACTACACCCAATTTTTCTATAACAATCATTGATGAAGGTTAGTAAATATTTGGCTCCAGATAAAGAGCAAGTGGGAAAGATCATGAGATCACTATGTACTAGCTTGATAGGGGGTTTAAACCATTATGTCTAACCCTTAAAGAAATGTTCTTTGTGTTTTTTGGTGTATGAGACCTTGTTAAGGCCAATAAAAAAATTATATATACTCATATATTGAAATTTTCTATAATTAGGATGCCCAAAATGTTTATGCCATAATTTACTAAGTGGATTAACATGAGAAATTGAATAAGATTCAATAGAAGGTTCAAATCTGTCAAAGGCATAGAGACATGAACCATGATTTGCATAAAATGTACCAACTATATCTTATGAATAAGATAATTCTTAGATTAAAACATGTGGAGTAGACTTCATGATATTCCTAGTGTTTGAGTTACAAATTTGACAAAGTTAATGAATTTGTCAAAAAATAGGGAACACACAACACATTTTTTATACCACCATCTTGAATATAAAAAATACCCAAGTCCAAAACATAAAATATCTAATATTTACCCACTCCAATATTTTAAGCAATAAAATTTGATAAAGAATAAATAAGATCCAAATAATGTGTAAGGTAATGAGAAGTTCCAAAATAAAAAAAATACAACCATCTCCTGATGTGGTGAATTCCCTAATGTGAGTGATTTCCATTTTCCTATTGGATGTGTTAATGAATAAGGAGCATGAAAAAAAAATTGGGTTACTTTAAAAAGGTTTCCAAGTATTACATATTCTTACAACATCTAGACTCAAAATTATTGGCCTTACCAAAAAAATTACATGTACCATAAGTCTTCTTCAATTTATAATGTTGTCTAGGTTTAGAAATCTTAGATCCCATTGTAGCCTAAAAAAGTTTAGAAGACTTAAAATGTGGAGAGGATTGAGAGGGAGATAATTTTGGTTTAGTGAATGGTAAAATATTTGGATTTATTTTGGCTTTACCTTTAGATGAGCTAGTAATAAGTGTGTGACTAGAGATGGGAAGAGTGTCAAGAGTCATTGACTTGGTTTGTTCCCTAGTGATTTATTCGCAAAATTACTCAAAAGTGCACCATTAAAATTGGTCACCCAAGGCATCCATAATGGATTAATAATTATAATAAAAGAGATTAAAATGACCCTTCAACTTAGAAAAAATGAGAAATATGGCCCCTTTTTCAGTCTTATCCTTACTAATGACATGCAATTGGGGCCTAATGAGTTTGAATTTTTAAAAAATTCTTTAATATTGGAAAATTTAAAGGGAAAAAGTGAAGAGATTTCTACATCAAGTTTAAGTTTTTTGAATTTGTAAACATTACCAAAGAGTGTATTAAACTTTTTCTAGACTTATTTGGGTGGCTTTGACATCAATAATGTGAAAGAGAATGGTATCAAATATGTTGAGGTTAATCAAACCAAGTGCCTCGTCCTATTTTCATGTGAACATATAGTGGTCCTTATTTGATGTGAAAGGTGAAAAAATGTCAAAAATAATAAACCAAATGAATTTTAATTATATTAGTTGTTTCATATTGGGTTTCCACATGTTGTAGTTTAAAGTCATGAGTGGCTCAAATAAGCATGCATTCATGGAATATGAGAGAGTACCTACAATAATATATATCATATACCACCAATAATGCATCTGTTATTTTATAGGAGTGAAAATAAGGCATTTGGTACCATCAATAATGCATCTAAAGGTATTTTTGATTACAAATGTGCCAAAAATATGGTAAGAAATAACTTTGCCAACTTGGCACAAAAACATCCTCTAGATATTTGAAAAAAATATGCATTTGAATAATTTACTTTAAAAGGTCTTATAAATGATTCATCACCTTTAAAACATCCTAAAAATATTATCCATCTAATAAAAGTTTTAAACCTATAAAATATATATTTTGATTAGTTTTAATATATCAAGTAAAAATTATGGATTTTAAAATGATTTTTCACTTAATTATAAATTATAGTTTTCTTTTTTGGGTGAGAAAAGCGTATTCCTTCCATAGTTTTCATTAATTTATCTGTTGATCAACATTTTAAATAGGTGGTTCAAAATTTATTTTTCCATCCAAATTTGTAATGGTCCAAAGATTTATTACCAAATTCTAAAGCAATCCCTCTCTTGTGATATTGTCATTGAATATTATAATACACACCAATAGGTCTTACATTAGAGAAAATTACTCAAACTAATGTTTGATAGTTAATAAATGATTATAGGTTATTAGTGATAATCAACTAACTCTAAATCACTCTTTGATGAAATCCATCCGAGTGCAGGCATAGAAATATCGACATTGGTTATTGGACACAATCATATGCACTTATACCTAAAAATAGAAAGTAATGGACATGAGGACCAACATGATATATCTAGAGACCAAAATTAAATATAATATCTCTTAAGTCAATAATAACACTCAAATAATACAAGTGGATAATTAACTATTATTACTTCAAAAAATATTTTAAAAATGCATACAAACTCTCTCTATCTTTTATTATTTCACAAAAGTATACTAGTGATCATTAAATAAGAGAGAAAAATATATAATAATATGTCATATAAAGATCCTATGATAAGTGTCACACTAGTAATCAATGCACTTATATATTTTGTGCACAAAATTAATTACTAAATAATAAATTATAATACTCTAATATTAATGGATTATGAATTAGGGTTTGGGAATCCAATGATTGGCTATATTTTGGTAAACCTTATTCTAGCTACAACACCATAACATGCAAAAGTGCAATTGTCTACTCAAATAATTATGTAGTAGGCAAGGTATGTGATGTAATATGAATAGATATAAAAGGTATTTTATTTTTCAATTTGTAAGGAAAATTCATAGAGATATATTAGAATTTTTGTGTTGCCCTTAATCCTGATGATGTAGATGTAATAATGATATCAACAATACGAGTAACAACACTTGTGGTAGGATTTATAGTAGATTAATCAATATACTCATTTTGTTCTTCATATGTACTATCATGATCATTTTAATTTTTTTACTTTATAGCTATAAATAAAGAAGAGTAGATTTCCTCTAGATGGTTAACAAAGAATTCGTTTAATCCTTTTGGATCAATAGGTTCAAACATATTATTCTTAGTATAATTAGATTCATGAGTCTTGTCAATTTATATGGTCATACTAAGTGCACCAAGAGGATTAAAATTAAATGTTATAACATCTTGAATGTATAATTTATTTTGTTCATATGTCATGCTTGATTTTATAAAATGTTACATTAATAATGTATGTGTGTTAGCAAGTGATTTTATTCATTTTAGTATATGAATGTGAATAATGTTCCTTGTTAGAGGAATACAACATGTAATGAAAAATAATGATGCTTTAAAAAAATTACTCATATAATAAAGCCATGGAATTATTTTGAAATGATATTAGTAAAACCTAAATTTTAGAGTCTATGAAAAGGATACATTTTTTAATATGGAGATTAGTAAATTCTTATGAAATACATACTTAAATACAAAATATAAAAAGCATAAAAAATTGGTATTTTTTCAACTAAAAGAGAATGTATTTCAACCTTTTGACCTGAATATAACTATAGTATATGAGTTATGTGAATCAAGACTAATCCTCAACCCCTCACATTTAAGAAATTTTTCTATAAAAAATAATAACATTATATTCAATCATAGATAATTTCCATAGTTTAATGCATACTTCTGAGTAAGATTTTCCTTGTAGGAATCATATATTATATATTGATACATAATTAGCCAACATATATTCATGTTTTATTTTTTTTACCTCATATGATTCATGTTCATCACCTTATCTAATTCATGCATTTGATTAGTCAAATAAGGATCCCCTTGTACAAACCCAAAGAACTTCACATTATGTCCCTTTTATTTGTCTTCAATTATTGCACGTGGATCTTGTCTCTCATAGATCCATCCTAAATTTTTATTATAACTATTTTTTAAGGCTTACTTCAAAGTATATCATAATCTAATTGGGAATCATTACCACCTCCTCGATATTTATCTCAAGATCACTACTGTAAATAGATATTTACCTTAGGACCCTACACAACTTATTTCTTATTTTATCTTATAAGGTTCCCATTTTAATTAGACTCTCCATAGAGACCCCAATCCTAAGTTTCACCATATATTTAATGAGTACACTAAATCTTCCTAACACCCACTATATGTCTATGGTAGAGGTGTACAACAAGCATAAAGGTACTTAACTAATGACCTAGTATATATAGTTTGACAAGTATTTATAAGACTATCCCACCTCAATATAGATATTTATGGAGGATTAGGGATCTTATCCATATATGGATATAGTGGTGATTTCTAAATTTAATTAATTTATTAACAAATACTCATTTCCATACTTCCTATCACATTTATTTATTGATTATTGTTATCCCTTTTTGTATATCATTTTTATTTCATCTTAGAAGAAAGTTTTTTTGGATGAATGGATATATAATGGTGGTCTATATTCAAATGAATTTTTAATAACCTAATCATAAAAGTGGTTTTTATGGTAATAATTATAATGGTTATTGCCTTATATCCATTAACCATTATTATGAATATTTTCATAGGAGCCCCTTGACTCTAAATATTAGAGTGATTCCCATTCTCAATAATTTTATTCAACTCCTAAAGTTAAATGTAACTTGGTAAAATAATCATTCAAATCACTTTACTAAATTTAAGATTACAAGTATGGATTGATAACAAAAAAATGAGATGATGCTCAAATTTCCCTCATAACTTATAAACTAAAGTTATATCTTGGTGTTGTAGCTAAATATTACAACCTTATATGACATTGTTTAGACTTATCCACATTTTTCCAACATGGGATTACCTCTAGCCTATGGGTTACCTATATCAGAGGTAAACCTCTATGTTAAAGGGATAGATCCCTTGATTTATCTTATAGGTTCACACTACACTAGGCTAATCACTATTGGGGGTGAAAAGGGAAGAAGGAAACATAAGGAAACCTATGATAATTATGTGATACACCAAATATAATTCCGCACAACACACTTGCATCTGTATTAATAAATAAGACTAGTAAAATTGACCTTAACTCATTATCCTTCTAGGATAAGTATTTCTCATAGAGGTAGAATGTTATGCATATCTAGAGGTGGGTGAAAAGGAGGTTTGATATTAGACACTAATATTAACTCTCAAACTTCAAGACAAAATTAACAAACACATACACTTTATGAAACCTATTAGAAGAGATATCAATCACACAAAACATTGTAAGGGAAAAATGGAAGCAAGGAGAAGACATTTATCACTTTTTAACCACATAAACCACTTAACACACTTGGGAAATATATTTTAACAATAAAATAAACTTCATAATATTATTTAAAGTTAACACAAGGTGATAAAACTAGTAGGATTTTGCCATACCAATTATGTATTAGATATAAATACCTAAAAGGCTTGCATATATAGAGCATATGAGAGGAGAGAGAATAAGAGAAGTGTAAGGGTAACAAGGCCAAGTTTAAATCTCTAAAAACTAGTTATAATACAAGATAATGAAGTACATAATAGGTAAAGAAGTGGTATTGGACAAGTTTCCATAAAAAATGCATCATTCTCTCTCAAAATGGTGTAGAGGCTCTTCACTATCCTTCTTGAAACTATCTTGATGATGAGGAATCCAATTGATTGTCTAAAAATTATATAGGTATAATTGAAACAATTTAGCTTTCATGATAAAGTGGAAAAAATATAATAACAGCCCTCATATGCCCCTCAACTAATAGCCTCTCATGTACCAACTGTCATTCAGTGTCTATCAGCCACTCATTACCCTTCCTAAGCTTGTCTTCACACTTGTCATCTGAGTGAATTGAATTTGTTAAATAAGATGTTTTTTATAGGTTATAGGACATATTTTCAAGCATATTTGTCTTTTTTTATATCATATAGACCTCAATGGAACTCAAACAACGCTTCTCACTATCAACACTTAGGCAGTTATTTTGCCTTCTCACTGTCTATTTAGACTGCCTATAATGAATGGTCTAAAATATATCTCTTCATGCATAACCAATGTGATAAATGAGTTTTATTAGTTATGAAAAGTCTCTAAATACCTTACACAATGATATTCATTCATCAATCCCCTTATGCGCCTGTGAAATACATCAAATCCTATAAGAAACTTAGTATTAGGCCTATCCATACAAGAAATAATACATAATAATTAGGTGGTGAGGATCATATAAGAATTTAAAATAAGTTAAAAACACTTAAAAAATCATTTTACAACTTTTACATTCACCTTCATCCATCTTTTCTCCATCAGGTTTGAAAGAGGGTTTTAGGAGGTTTTGCTTGTTAACAATGATTCATAAAAAGTAGACCTTGAACCTCCAAAAACATTCCACTAAAAACAAGATAAGGACCCCCCTCAACTATTCATAAATAATTTATTTACCATGCACACTATTTATATATTTGTGAGCATAATAAAATGGCCTCTCGAGCTCTTGACTACATTTTGAGTAGGTTTGAGACAATTTTAGGCCAAATTGACCACCCATGTATTGTTCCCTAAAAACTAGTGGTCCTTATAAATTATATAATACATTATAAAGGTTATAAATTTATTTTTAAAGGATCATATGGCCTTATGGATGTTATTAGGCACCTATAGGTTTTAGGCCTAAAAGGCCTAACTATATTTTTTGTGCATAGCCACATATGAAGGTTCCAATAGATGTAGGTACCTATTCACACTTTTGTCCTATCTAATCAAACCTCAAACATCATTATAAATTCATTCAAGGTCGTCCATTTTATTATTTTCTCATCAATGTATCATGTATGTAGGTTGGATTTCTAATAGAGTGTTCTTTATCTAAGACAGAATAAAGAGAATATACCTATTAATATGACTTGAAGGATGTTGTGTAGGGTTATTTTAGGTCAATTTGAACCTTTGTGTCAGGTTTTAATGTTTTATCATCTCCTTATATCTCTCTCCACTACAAACCCTCAACACTAGCTTTTATAAATTATGACTGTAAGCAGGATTTTATTTGACTGTAGGTTGAGGTTCAAAATCCAATATTTACTCTATTTTCTTGCTTATGAAGATCACCTAGAAATGTATTATCATCACTTTGGTAGTGACTATTATGATTTTTAATCTTTAATATATACTTTTTCTAACCAACTTGCTATCCCTCACTAGCTTGGACTAGTTTTCAGACTATCTCCCAACTATAAGTGTGTATTCGAGGAATATAGATTTCCTTTAGGTGTTGATTTATGTGAAAACATAGTGTCTCAACTCCTTCTATTACTGCTAAGTTTATTGAGGTCATATCATACCCAGATAAGCATATATGCCTATATATCATATTTCTCATCTCTCACCACCAATGTGTTATATGCCACTATAAGCTACATGTTTCTTTAAGCTTAAAAGCATTGTGTTTCCCTAAATGTCTATAGTGAAAAATTCCCTAACTTGGGAGTCACTCAACCTTCATTCCCTCTTGATAAAACAACTTCCTTTCATGTTGAGTAGTAACATATATGCCTAGGATTTAAAAAAATGGAAACATTAGGCTACCTTAGACCTCATCAATATTCACCACAAGATGTCACTTTGTGAGAGCAAAACCTCTTTTGGAGAAACTAAGGTAACTCATCCCATTAAGTAACTTTTCTTACTCTGTACCTTTGTGAGTGTTTTTTGAGAGTGTTCTTGAATTCAATTTATGAACCTTGAGTGACTTGAGAATCTCATTCAAGTTTTAAGATTGAATACCACCTATGTCTTAGGTTTTGGATGATCTTCCATGCTTCGTGCATGCCTACAAGTGACTGTGTATGTTGGAAATCTGATCAATATTTACTCACGTGTTGATAAATCTATCTCAATCAAACTTGAAGTCACTTAATGCAAACCTTCCATGGAGAAACTATCTTCCATGCTTTGAGAGGTTGAACACATGTACATGACCTTGGATATGAATCCATTGATAGAGAATAAAACACTACAACTATGAAAACATGTTGTGCATACCATAATGTATTCACCTTTAACACAAAGATATGATCCTAACTATATTATCATGTTTCAAATGTGCAAAATAATATGTAAACAATAAGAAGATGAATAATATGTTATGCTAAAACACACACACCACTTGAACACATTAGATCATATAAACAAATGAGAAAACCTGAAGGTGTTGGGAATGTGCAATCAAATTGGAGGCATTAACAGTATTAGGGATGGTTCATGAAACACAAAACACCAAACCAAAAACTATTTCCATGAAATGAGATCTCATTATGATTACTAATAGCCACCAAGTATACTCAGACCAACTCTCATCCTCCTATTTGTACTAGCTACAAACTAGTTGACTTTTTTTACTTGCACAAAAGAGTAATGAGATATGGACTATGTTTTGTCATTTTTTGAGTTATTAAATCTATCTAAACATGGATATTATTTTTGGGGATATAAAGGGACACTCTTGAAGTGGCCACACATTCTAGAATTGTCATAAATATGTACAACTAACTGAAAATGGCCTATTTTATAGTTAAACTCTTTTTTACATTGAACCTACAATTTTCAAGTTACAAAAATACTCTATAAAATTACATAACATGAGAAACATTTACTTACACTTTTACAAACTTGTCCTTAGTGATGAAACCATACAAGTTCATTAAAATGAGCCAAAAGGACATAAGATAAACTGAGACAAATGTGACTAAGGTTAAGACATATTTTATGACCTTAGTTATGACTATAATGAATATTTTAGGACCTAAGAGATGCTATGGAATTTTTAAATTATAGGGGGGTTGACTTATTTAACCAAGGGTCAAATTAGTCAACACTTGGTTCTAAAATTAGCCTCTAGATCATCTCTCTAGATTTCAACTCCTCTTGGATGATTGTTTATGATTATTAAATATATTTAGACCCTTTAAATTGAATATCCATTTATTAACCTCTATGTCACAAGATAAAGTTCATTAAAACCTTAAATATTACTATATATGGTGTTATATTATCCATGCTTATGGGACAAGATTCAATAATGATTAGCTCTTTGATAGACTTAATTGAGTATTATGGCATGTGATTCACCTCAAGTCCTCAAACTTGAACCCACCTCCTATAATGAGGTTATTTCCAAGTTTATAAAGATAAAATTATTTTACATTTGGGTCATACTTAAACCTCATCGTATCTATAATGTGTCTTCCCATTGAGATTAAAATTAAAGTGCAATAGATGATTATAACATTAAATATACCAAGAGAAGGATAGATTTTTTTTCATCAAATCAATGCCATGAGAAAGAATAATTTTTAAAATTTAAATATTAGGAATGATTTTTAATATTAGTATGATTATTTAAAGTATTTAAAATATCATAGGGTTAGGGGAAACTCCAATGAGGAGTGGTTCACTCTAAAGCATGTGATGCATCAAATTGCTTTCCTCCTGAATACTCACCCCTCCTGACTAGTAACCAAAATTTGGAGGTATTAATAAAACCCCTTATTGACCATGACAAGTAGCATAAGAATAAAAAGATTAAGGACATAAGTATGGCCAAGCAGTCATATTATATATATTCATGTTATTAGTATTTAAATCATTCCCTTTAGGATTTTTTGATGAAAAATGAAATTACAATGGTATAAATATCATTTCCACCATTGATGTTTCTTGTAGATTTGAATATGAGTGGTTTTTCAAAATGTGTTCATGTCACTTAAATTACCCCATAAAGATGTTAGTGGTGTTGAACCTTTAGGTCAAGCCTTGGGGGAAGCTAATCCAAAATTCACACTTGATTTTTATCACAATATCCTACCATATGTGAGGGATATACCCTTTTATATCATATAATATCTCTATAACATTTCATCTAGAACTTCCCTTCCTAAATTTAGTTTCCTAAATCATGAGGAGAACATGTTAATTTTTTATGAGCTTGGTTTACCTAGTGAGACACTAGTACGGAGTGGATTTGAGGTCCTCTACACTTCACCAACCTTGGATAGTGAACACACTTGATATTTTCTCATTCTTTTACCCTTGACCCTAAGTTTATCTCTAGAATATCATGTTTACCTATCTATATTTAGACCTACATGAATTCCCATGTATTAAATGGATATTGTTTTAATGAATAATTTAAATCATACATTATGCCTTTTGAGACATCAAAAAGATAAAAATAAATCATAAGAATCCTTATGATACTCAATATAATTTTTTTTCATTCAATAATGACATAGCTTTTCAAGTTGGAAATATTAATATTTAGGTCAATTTAGGTCATAAGATAGTTACGATTGAGATGTGTTAAGCCTTAATTTATGATACAATATAAGTATCAGTCAACCTTAAATAACTACCATGAAACTTATCAGCTTAATACTATTTAATTAGTTTATTTAAGAAACCAAAAAATGGTAATTTTATGCTTACCCTTGGGTTATACGGCACATCCTTATGATGTATATTTAGTTATGTCAGCTCATCCACCCATCAATGATTCATTTCTTACTATGGATGATGGATTTTATCTTGTTCATTAAAGGAATTATTCCATTTATATAATGACCTTGCATCACTCTAAAGTATCTAAATAATTCATGTCATCTCCCCTAGTGCCTCTCCTCATGCCTTTATAGGTTGATCACTTTCATAGGATCTATTTATTTAAATCCCCTCCTCTTTTATATCCCATCCTCTTCTAATAGTAGGTTTTTCTCTATATCTAAGGTAGCACGTGCTCCTATAAATGTGGTGAATACCTCCCATAATTAATTATCTACCCCATGTGATATACTTGAATATCATCTCATAAATGCCAAGTAATGAAACTTAGATAAGTGAAAAATACAATAGGAATTTTATGAAATATTTTTTTAAGGATCGCCTTCTTCCTCATCACCAATTTGGCATAGATATATCTTTAATTTCTTATATTGATTAAAGCCATAGTGTCCCATAATTGAAGTGACTGAGATGTGTTTGAAGGAACTCAATCAAGAGCTTCTCCTTGCCCCTTATTTTTTTCAAGAGGTAAAGAATAAGGTTGTAAAAGTCTTTATATACATTAAACTATGATATTGTGTATATCCCAATATGGTTAAAGTATAAATTAATATTTGTTAGGAGTATAGATAAATTCTAGTCTCTCTAATTCATAAATATACTACTATATTTACCCATAAATTTACATATTTTCTTGTAATAGATCCCATAATATTTATTTCAAACCTTATAATGAATTATTTTGTGTCTTATTCATGAAAATCAACATCACATGGCCCTTTAGATATCCCACTACATTTATAAATGTGTTTACAAACAATGGTGTGAGGTACATTCTTGTATTTCTTATTTATTAACAATAAATTTAAGCGAATGTTGGAAAGATAAATGTGATAATTAATATTCCACCTCATAATGTTACATAATCATATTATTTCTTTGGAAGTTTTAATTTCATAAGGTGCTTCTTTGAGGATTATGTATAAAATTTTTCACCCTTCACGCACATTTTTTATAACAATGTACCTTTTCAATTTTTCCATTAGTTCGATGTTTTCTTTGAGAAAATATATTACTTTCAAAAAAAAATTATGTTGATGGACCCTATTGAAGGTTAGTAAATTCATATTTTACACTTTGGTCATTAATTTTTCAATGAGGGCCCAATAGAATGTATATGGTTCTCATATTTTTCATAATAATGTACCTTTTCAATTTTTCCATTAGTTTGAGGTTTTCTTTGAGAAAATATATTAATTTCACAAATTTTCTATGCTGATGGACCCTATTGAAGGTTATTAAATTTCATATTTTACACTTTGGTCATTAATTTTTCAACGAGGGCCCAAAAGAATGTATGTGGTGAATAGATTTATTTACTAAATAACTTATACATTAGTTAGCTATTAGCTCAATTATAATTGCATTGAGAGGTAGTGTATTACACATGTGTTTATTGTCAAATATATTAGATACTTTGTGATTAGTAATATGACTAATTCTATTCATTAATATGATTCAATTCATTAACTATTATGTAGGAACACACTTGTTGGTAAAAAAATATAACCCAATTCAAAAACAACAACAAGATCTTGAATTATATTAAATATATTATTAGAAAATATTTATGATAGTAAGAAGACTCAAGCTTCCAAACAATAAAAAATCATAATCTAATTCATAAATTTCCCCCATAATTCTATTATTTTTCCCATTTCCCATTTTGTTTTGAGTCCATACAATATTGATAATAGTTTAAAAATATTTTGTCAAGATACCTTGAATTAGAATACATTACTTTGTCTATAATCAAGAAATATTCTTTTATTTTTACATAGTCCCTTAAGGATATTTTAACCAATGTTTTTTTTTTCTTTTTTCTTTTGGTGTATATGTGTTTGTGTTTTATAGATACATGCATGCACACACATAAAACTATAATTCATATATTATTTTTTTGATAAATAAGAAAACTAAAACAGAAAAAATTATATATATTTTACCATTCAACAAGAAAAAATACTTTATAAACTATCTTCACTAAAAAATGAAATGAGTATAGGCTTTTATGAGAAAATAAGTGTGTACTTGTTAAAAATTCTAATCTTGAGCACTCTTTATCCATTCAATCATTCTTTATTTCCTCTTGGATTTGAATCATTCCCACACTTTATTCATTATAACCACAACCTTATATATTATTTTCCCATTATCTTATAACATAATTCCTTTGATAATGATCATAATATACTACATCATCACTAACAATTTAAACTTAATCTTGAGCTTATAGTCCACTAAATCTTCATGCAAACCTTAGTCTATCTCAAGACATTCTCATGCAAGACTTTAGATAAAGACAATAATATGAAAAATAATAGTCCAAAGAAAATGATGTCTTTCATGCTCATCCATTCTTTTCATGTAAAAATAATTTCAATATGTCATTTGAAATTTTTATAGGGTTTTTCTTAGGTTGGTTACCTATAAATAAAAATGATGGCCTAAAATGAAAATAATCAAAATAACATTTTCCATGCCCTAATATATATGTTTATAATTAAACCATTTCATTTATATGTTTTTTTTTTATTATTATTATTATTATTATTATTATTATTATTATTATTTACAAATATATATTACATGTAATATCTATATATATTGTATATTCTTTTATAGATATGTAAATTTAATTTCAATTTATTTTAATTTTTTAATGTATAAACATTTAATACAATTTCACTAGAAAAATACTTGTAAAAATGATATATAATCTCAAATTCGTGATTATATAGTATTTTAGATGGAAAAAAAATATAAATTCTCATCTATTACAATAAAACTACAGAGATAAAAATTATGTATCATGTAAAAATATATGACTATAAACTAGACCCTAGCATTCATTGTGATCATTATCTATCTTCATATTGTCACAATCATAATCTATCATGATACCCTTTAAATCATCATCTATCAAATCCTTGTCTACGATACATTCACACAATGACTCATCATTATGATTGAGATCATATTCATCATTGTAGAACATCATCTATCATAGATTGGTTATTGATATACAAACACATAATAAAAATAGTTATTAAAATAATTGAGGTTAAACATTTATTAAATAGATAATTACAATATTTCTAAAATAAATAATTATATAATAATTTTATTAAAATTTAACAATGAAAAATATTTTATCGATATAAACCCCATAGAATGATTTCACTCATTGAATGCATCAATGTTCCATATAATATTTGGATTTGAAGTGATCTTATACTTCCTTAATGGATCTTAAGTCATATCACTTATATATATATATATATATATAGAATTGAGGTCTTAATTAAAAATATAGAGTATATATTAAATTAAAATAAATGTACAAATTTACATACAACTTGATCTACACACATTTTGCCCAAACATTGAGTTACCAACTTTCCCTACCTTAGTCTAAATTTTTGGTCTTTATCTTGGATAATTTAAACCATAATGTATTTATAAATTTAAAAAACTATAAATAATCAATATAAACACATAAAAAATACTGGCATGCCATGGTTTTGTTTTTAAATTTTACATGCATCCACTTTTAAGTCCATTTTATCTAATCACAACATAATTTTTCACAAATAATTACATTTAATCTTGATATTTGGTTCCTTCACCTATCATCATCCATATTTTCCATGTACATTTCTTGTACATTAAATTTTATATAAATTATTATAAATAGTATGCCTTTTTGAATGATCTAGAGGATATAAATTAATCATCAGAATGTTTAGGAGACTCACTTTAAAATTTTTATATTCAATAATTTCATAGCCTTTCTAATTAGAAATATTAATATTTAGGTCAAGTTAGGTCTTAAGACATTTAGGATTGAATTTGATATTTATTTTTTAAGACTTAGTTTATCATATAACATAAGCCTCAGTTAATCTTGATCTGTTACAATAAATTCTTTTATAGATATAAACACTTTTGAAACTAGACCTATGAGCCATAATGCTTTTATAAAGTCTCTATCTATTAACTAGAAGAATGTTAACTTTTGAATAGAGCTAACTAACCAATATGGGACATTGGAGGCCTAGATCCCCTAAATAAACCTTTAAAAGTATACACTAATTACACAAAAATCACAAGAATACAAGACATAAAGTAGAAGGATATTAGATTAAAAAAATAAGAACTCACAACAAAGATACAAAAAAGAATCAACAATAAAACATCAAAAAAACTAGAAATTAGTTGTTTAGTGACAAAAAATAAGTTATAACTCTATGAAGGACCTAAGGAGGAAGAGGAAACAACACACAACCATGGAACCCATATAAGTAATGAAAATGGGAAGATTCAATTGGTCTTAAAGATCCATCCTTGATCATTTCTTATATCTTTAATATTAACCTCTTTTCTTTAGATCTACATCTCCTTCTTTTATTTGTGGTACCAAAATGAACCTTTGGATTCTTTTCATTTAGAATAGTTATGAGGATAACTACAAGAATGAGGTGATGTTGGAATATCCTACTCTCGATATAGCACCTTTATAAGAAAAACATCAGTGCCTAAAAATAATTCCTTGTCATTTTACCCTACCTCCATCTTTGAGATGATTCCATGAGAAGGAACCATTAAATCGATGGAAGAATAAGAAAAGGTGTTAGAACAAATAAAATAAAAAGATACACAATTACAAAAATAAAAATCATCTTGAGGAGGTCATTATTTAATCATCTTGATTTGTTGATGGCCATTAGAGCTCAAAAAAGAGTAAGAAGTTTCTCAGGTTCCCCACATAATTGCAATAAAAAATATGAAATTAAATCCTTTATATTTGATGAATTGAATCCAATAGCCCCATGAAGACTCTACCTTAACTAAGGAATAAAGGGCCTTGGTCAAATCAAACAAAGGACAAGATCTATTTGAATTACTTCCTCTATGTTTTCTTCCATCTTAATGAAGGATTCCATCTGATTAGTCAACAAAACAATATGATCCTTATTACACAAATAGGGGGAAGATTATAGAATCTTAGCCACATAGAGGAAGGGAAAATAACCAAGTTTTCCACATTAAAATTTTTTTCCAAGGTCAAAATAAAAAATAATGGTTATCTAGGAACCAAATACCAAATTATTTGACAAAAACATAATTAAAAACACGCCTGAAAGAAGCCTCTACAAAAAAAAAAGAAGTAATGCATTGAGATGGAGGACCAAAAAAAAAATCCTATATCTCAAGATCAACAAAAGAGGAAAATACCCATTCACTTGCCAAATAAATATCTTCAACTTATGTCATTTTCCATAGCACAAAAAATTGAGTCATGAATGGAGATCTTAGGAGAATATATTAAGAAGGTGATATGGATATCTCCCAATAAGAAACAAAATTGACCAGGAATGGTTTGTCTCTAGCAACCATAGCTTACCAAACTATTCAATACTAAAGTCTCTTAGCCTCTACTTACTCTAACCAAGGAAGGAATAGGAAAATTCAAAACATGGAGTTGACTTTGGAGCCTTCAACTATCATGTGAAACCTACTAGAGAGCCTTGTAAGAGAATCAACATGATGATACTTTGAAAGGTTAGATGGGATTTCAACCTCTATAAAAATTATGATGTACTTAGGCTTAGACCAATTCAAAAACCTTTTTTGAGACCCTTATCCTTTCCCACAACTGAAATGGTATGCTTTTCCTTACTAGTATTAAGCATGGGCATTGACATATGGACATGACACTCTCAACCATATTCCTCACTAAATTACTTCATGTATATGGAATATTCTTCTAAAATGGTTTATGATTTCACCTTAAAATACCTATGGAAAGACCCATTGGGTGGAAATCTAGCTAATGATTTAATCTTACATTCAATTGCAAAAAACGATTTGGCAATCATGAAAATCTAGGCAAGTTACATCATCAAATTGACCATGTCTATATAGTTAGGGTTAGAAGTGGAAGAAAAAACCATCAAAAATTTACCTATAGATATACCATGAAATTTATCACCTTAATTATTTTTTATTATCCTATTTCAAACAAAAAAAAATATTAATCTCATCGAATTTGATGCTAACCCTTGGGCCTATAAGACACAACCTTATGATGGACATTTAATTTGTCCACCCATCCACCCACTGATGATTATTTTCTTACTAAGGATTATGGATTCTATCTTTATCATTAAATTAATTATTTCATTTTTCTAGTGATATTGCATCACTATCAAGTATGTGAATAATTCATCACCTCTCTTAATGCCTCTCCTCATACCTCTATAGGATGATAAATTATTTGGGATCTATTTATTTAGATCCCATCCTCTTCTACGATTAGGTTTTCCTATATATCTATGGTAACACATTCTCCTATAAAAGTGGTTAATTCACACCATTATGAATTCACTACCCCATGTGATCTACTTTAGTATTACTGTATACATTTCAAGGCATGAAACCTATTAGATAAGTGAAAAATACAATAAGAATATTATTATATAATATTATAAGTATCACCTTGTTTCTCATTACTAATTGGGTCTAGACATCTATTTTACCTCTTATAATGACTAATCCATAGTGTCCCATCATTGAGGTGACTAAGGTGTGTTTGGAGGAACTCAATCAAGAGCTTCTCCCTACTAGTTATATTTATAAATAGGAAAGTAATATGGTTTTAAAGGTATCTATATACATTAATCTAGGATCTTTATAAAACACCTTTATGATTGGGATAAACATTAATATTTTTTAGGATTATAAAAAAAATTAGTCTCTATGATTCATAAAAAATACTAATATATTTTCTTCAAAATTTACATATTTTCATGGAATGGATCCCCTTATAATGGTTTAGAACATTATAATTAATGATTTTGTGAGTCCCATTCATCAAAAGCAACATCTAGTTTTCCTTCAAATATCCCAATACATTTATAAATATGTTTACAAATAACAATGTGAGGTGCATTATTGCATTCCTTATATATTAATAAGCAATGTAAGTGGATGTTGGAAAGATAAATATGATAGTTAATATTCCTCCCCCTTACAACATAAAATATTAACATTAGTTATGAATTATTAATTTTATAAGGTGATAATCCTTCACTCATCTTCTTTCAAATCATGTTCTTTTCAAAATTCCCCAAGGTTAAGGTTTTGATTGATAAAATAAATCAATTTATTCATAATTATTATAAGCCATTGGTCCCTATTGAAGGGTAATATTTAATATTATACACTTAGGTCACTAATTATTCAATAGGGCCATGTCATCCCAAAATGATGTAGATTGTAAATAGATTTGTATAGTAATTCTAATTTACATTAGTTGAATATTAACTCAACTACAATCCCACTGAGAGGTAGTTCCATAACGTTTATCCATTGTTAAATATATTAGACATTACATGCATGGGAATATGACTAATGTCATTCACTTATCCAATTAGATTCATCGCCTATTAAATAATACCACACCTACTAGTAAAATAAAAAAATTAACCCCACATATCAAGATAATATGACATCACATATGTTGTTCAATATATTTATAATTTCCAAAACATATGACATATTAATCATCCTATAATTCACCTTAGAATACATTATCTAGTTTAAGTTGTTCAAGGTATGCCTTAATGGCTTCATTACTTATATCAGATACTTTAACCTTGTATCCTTTCCATTTTTAGTCACCAAGAGCTTGATATTTCAATCATCAAAAATAAATCTAGGAAATGCTTAGTTGTAAATAAGAAACTCACCGATAGTGACTTTCTCAATGGCTCTCAAAATATAGTTGTTAATTATTTTCCTAATGAGATCATATATTTTTTGGAATCTAGAAAATTAATAGCTTTAGAGTGGTGTTGAGGCATAGTAATATACCTATAATAATAGTCTTATCTTTATATAACTTATTATCAAAAACATTATATGATCTATAAACTTTACATTCGGTATGTTATTGCTAAAAGAATCCTATTTAAGATAGGACTTGATGATAATATTATGTTGTATCTTACTCATAAGGACACCCAATAACTCTCAAGGAGTCTCATTATTGCAACTATTATTACCACCCTAGTGACTAGGCCACCACCCATTGTATTATCAATATAGTATACTACTTTCCTACTCTTGTTAAGGGAATATTATAATACATGAAGAGTTATTATATTTTTCAAATTAATAGGCATGTTATCCATAGGTGTAGTGGATCCTTATGATTTTTATTTACCCCTTGGGTAATATTTTGTTGGGATCTTGACTTTGTCATAATGTTTAAATATCCCTCATACGATGTCCACTATTATTTCATCATCACTCATGAAGTGGGTTGAGTCCATTCCCCTTAATGGCATGATTATGTGCATTAACCTCAAGTTCATCATGAATAAAGTTATCTTCATATTTAGGATACATTTTGTATTAATGATTGACAATGACATAGGTTTATATAGCACTAAGATGTGTGAGTTAGCCAAGAAATCCAATTTCAAATTTCACTTCTCTTTGAAAAAATACTCATGAGGTAGTGGCCTGGTAGAATATTATAATGGGAGGCTTATTATGATTATAATTTTTAGTATTTCAAGTCCAAATGAAATTAAAGATTCTCTTGTATCCCACTCTTTAGGCATGTTGTAATAGTTCTTACACCACCATGAAAACAACCCCATAATCTATAATTTATCGCTGTAATTTCATCCTCCCCCTTGAAGTTTTGACCTTGTATCTATGGGTCAAAAAAACATGAGTCTTGAAGATGATGAGGAGTGGGCTTCCAACTTAGCTAAGTTTGATTAGTTAGGAGAATTATCAATTGACATGGTTGAGCACAATCGTATTTATCAAAGGAATGATTTAAAAACAATTCAAAAAGTTGGCTCAACCTTATCCTTTCCATTTGGGCAATATGGTACTTATATTTAAAAAAATTTACTTGAAGAATTGAAAAATCACATAAGTGGATTGATTAATTTTTCATCACAAGAGCATGGATAATATTTTATATTATCTCTCCACTCTTTATGGATTTTCCCTTTGGCACTCAATCAAATATTTTCACCTCAAAACATTATAAATCTAAGGAACCATCATTGGGACCACTCTAAAATAATCACATATAGTGGTAATATATATCTACCCTCTCTCACTTACCATTACATGTGTGCCACTCACGTGTGTTTATGATTATAGGTCCATTATTAACACTTTTTTATGTAATTCACACATGTCAAAATCACACCAAACATCATACAAAATATTTATTACATGAGATATATGTATAATCAATTGATAGTTTGATATAGTGATTTTTATATGTAAATCAAGCTAGATTCATAAATTATTGGGATTGAAAGACCTAAAGCTATTCCTCACACAAGGATATATACATAACCTAGGTCATCATATGAATCACTAAGTATATATTCCCTCTAATATTAAAACATATAATGTTCATGGTGACCTCAAGATCTCTATTACTAGTAGTGTCCCAACACCTATCCAACTCTCTATAGCCTCCAACTAGTTTAGTAGGCACCTGAGTTGACTTGTTGTATTGATAAAACTCATGTTTCTATTAGATCCTATTACTAATGGGTTTTATCCCAAATTTATAGAAATACTCTCATCTATAATTATTGTATCTCTAATGGTTATCTTATGATAGAATATAAATACTAAGTCTTGAGGCACACATGAGTAAGAATGTTTGGGAGTGAATATTAGTTTTCTTTATCCCCTTGAAAATCCTAAAAGATCTCAAAAAACATCTCTCTCACTTGAGGTATCATCCATATAAAGACTATACCTTTATATATAGAGTGTGTTGATTTAACATACAATATTTGTAGCTCACCACCAATAGGTATAGTCCTAGTATCATTACATTTATTACATTTTACTCATGGAGGGTACAATGTACGTGGATAATATATTATGGATAGGGCTTATGAACACATTTCATTGAGCCTAAGGATAAGTTATAGACTCATTGGAAATCCCTATGATGTGTGATGTGTAACTTAGATTCACCCTCACACCTATGGATTTATCTATGGGCTTGTATTGTCTTCTTGTGGGTTCCATGTTTCTTCCTAAATTTTCTAAAATAAAAATTATACCTTATGTTATCCCGAATACCTTTATAACTGTTTAACCATTTTGGAAATAATAATTAAGAAGAAGAAGAGTATTCTATTCAAGTAAGGAGATGATTTAGAGGTTGGTCTCACCAAATGTTTAACATTAGATTCACTAGAATGCTTCATTCAAAAATGGGTCTTTCCATAGATACCTTATGGGAAAAAAAATTCAATGTATCAATATAATATTAAGATTCAAATAATACAATATAATATTTTACAATAATTTAATTAAATAATTTAAAATAAATATAGTAATAATTATATAATTATGCAACTAAGGGTTAAGAGAGAGCACTTTTTTAATTTATTTATTCTATGATATCACAGTTGATATGGTTTGTCTCAATTCTATGTTCTATTCATTTATTTTTTATTGTTTTTCTATATAGACACTTGTGATAAACTATGGACACTAGTGTCTCCATAGGTGTCCTACTTCAGTAAAAAGTGTCAGTTATGTAGCATACACTCTTTTTTGGAAGTTACACCTAGGAATTTTTGGGTTTTCTATTACCTTTTGGATTTTATATTTAGATTATATAATTTTATATTTTGTAAACTATGACGCTTACATCACCCTATGGACATTAGTGACCTAATTCTCTTGCTAGTGTTCTATACAGAATATTGACTCTTTTTTAGATCTAATAGTTTCACCTTTATAGATTTTTTGTCACTTTATGTATGTTTTATCTAGATGATGGGAATACATTCTGTATGCCATTATTTTTATCTAACCCTAGTTCTTGACCTTATGTTAGGTCAGCTTACCTAAATTGGATCATTGGGATCACATATTCAAACTGACCTCAAATATCCCTCTATCAATCAACATTGCCTACATAGATAATACTCTAAAGAGGGACTTAGACATATGTAAGCCTCCCTTGTATCTTGACTTGAGTGTTAAAAATGGTGTTTATTGTTATATTCAAGTTCATATAGTAATGTACCTTTTAAATTGATAAATATGGCTCATGGACTAGTCTTTGAATGCTTCATAACTCTAATATGGTTTTTCCTATGATTGATGTGAAAATAAGAAAGAATAGAGCATAATTTCTTATTTGTCAAATTTATTTTCATTAGTGTGGTGTAAGCTAGATAGGTGATTTATAGATGAATAATGAGTTAGATTTAACTTATATTTATAACACATATTTTGAATTTTTTTGTATGGAAGGGTTAATGAAACATAATAGTTTAACCCATGCTTATTGAAATATTTGTAAACTTGAGTGTTTAGAAGGCATGGACACTTGCATTGGATAATAGATAGTAACATAAATGTTATTATCTAGGTCTTAATGTAACTATCAAGGAAAAGAAAAGGTTGTTAGATATGTATGAATGGTAATGAAGGATATATATTAGAGTTTAAGTGTATTTTGGACTATAAGTGATCTGGGTAATTGTAATAATAGGGTTATGTTGGATCAACAGACCCGCCCCCCCCCCCCCCACTTTCTTGATTTTTTGCAAATGGGGGACCATAATGAATGTTTGAAAACACCTAACCTTGAAATCTTGAATTGAAAAGGTTTTCTTTTTAGAATTTGAAGATCATCCACTTGAAAGAGATATGATTTATACATGCTTAATGACAATGGTTATGTTTTTGGACTAACTTTGCTAATGATTTGTCTTTGAAGATTGAATTTCAAGTTACATAAAGAAGGCTAGGTATCCCTTACAAAAAACCCTAACATTTGAATTCAAAATTTGGTTGGAAATATTAATGGGAAAGTACCCTTTGAAGAAATTATTTTGGGCACTATTTCCTATGGATATTTTGTCTGAAACAAATCAACCCTTCATATTTTTGAAACCTACCCTTCGGAAGAATTGGTTAAGGCACTTTCTTGAAGTGACCCTTTGAAGTTTCTTAAAGTGTCCCTTTGGAAAAGTTGTCTTAGGACACTTTCTTGAGAAAGTGACCCTTCAAAAAATGTTTAAGGGAAACTATGTGAAGTATTTATGGGTTCTTTATTTTATGCCTAACCCTAATATTTGATCTTTACAAAGACCAATCATTGATGAGTACACAGATCGTAATCAATGGTTTGTGCTTCATTTCAAGATTTGATCCAATAATCTGATAGTCCATGCTTCATCACAAGATTTGATCTGATGATATAAAAATTTATATTTCATTGTAGGATTTGATCTGATGGTGTAAAATGGACAAAGGCTTACAACCTAGTCATAATTTAAGTAGATAATCAATAAAGGACTTAAGCGATCTTAGAACCTGAAGACTTTGTTACATGTCCCAAAAAGCATGATTTTAGCTTAAATAATAATGTGTTTTTCAATGCAATATGACCATAAGGCTTAATCTTAAGCCCTCTAATTACATTAGATGAGCTTAAATTTGACATCCTCACACCCATCATTTGACGTTCATGAGAACATTTTTGACATTTGTAAGGATGTCAAATTTAAGATAGTCTAAACTTTTAGCCTAGCGAAGGGATGTATTTATTGACCCTTTAGAAGGCCCCTTCACATATTCTAACATGAAAAATTAATATAATGGATTTTAACATAAGTTTTTATCAAATCTTGAGACTTATTTCATGTGTATCTTTATAGATCTGATGCTTTGTGCTTCATCATAGGATTTGATCTGATGGTGTAAAATGGCCAAAGAATTTTCAATGAGGATAAAGCATAATGAAGGTGACTAATAAGAAAATACTTCATGGATTGAGATTAATGGACCACACTCACTCACAAATCTAACCTAAAAGTATGAAATGAAGGAAAATTTTAAAGACTAATGGCTAGATTCTAAAAGGACTTTCATAGAAGTAACATGAGAAAATTTATGAATTCACCATCTCTACCATTAAAGATACAAAAAACCCTAGCTAACTAACATAAAACCCTAATTATTTTTCAATTGAGCCATAGTTGCATTCAAAAGAGCTGAAAATCACCTTGAGAAGAGCTAAAAACACTCAGCAAGGTCACACAGTCTAAAGGAAATTGACCAATTAGAGGAATATAGCCACTATAAGACAACAATGGAGAGATGAAGCTGAGTTTTATTTGTCTACTTACAATGAATTAATATGTTAAAAAGACATATAATTAGATGTGGGAGCCTTAAATAATGGTATGAAGAATTGGTCAGAAATCTTCTTTGCAATTGACCTTCTATAACCATTGGCTCCCAATGAGAAATGAATTGTTATAGTTTAGAGGAGGCATGAAGATTTGGTAGCAATTCAGATGTCTGGGCTTCACCTCATAGTTTCCAAACCAGAGATACTCTATTGTATCGATATCCTAGCTCCTATGTTCATTGATTGTAGAGTAGATGGAGACTGGATAATCAAAGAGGGTACATCAAAGAGGGTTGCTTATATAGCTCTAGTAGATTTTTAAGGCTACTATAAGATTTATAGGACTCACATAAACCTCCCTAAAATCAAGGAATGGACCACTAAGAATGACTTAGATAATATCTTAAGACCATGGCTGGATAGAGGAACTCATGTAATGAAAAACCATACTGGTAAACTCCCAGTAATATAATTTAGGGAAGGGATTTGAATCATCATGACTTTTTTGAATAGGGATTCTAGAGAAAAAATCACATCCTATGTTAACCCCAGGTGTGTCTCTTATGTTTATTTCATGATAGAAGAGAAGCTAACTCCACCTATTTGGAGAAATGATAAGTATCCATCTAAGGAAACAGTTCAATGGAATTAAAAGGAAGACAAGCCAGTTGTTCATAATGATGTCTTACTTATTGGATGCTTTCATGGCCTCAACCTTATTCCCTACCATTAGGAATTGGTCCCCTCATATCAAAATTACCATTACTCCAAATTGCACATATTCAAGTATAGAGACCACATACAATTCATTTGTGATTGCATATATCCCACTCTAATTGGGATAATTATTGAAAGTCTAATTCCTATTGTTTCCCCCCTCATTAGATAATTTTTATAGCCCATTGGAGATATCTAGTTATACCCTAACTAAACATTCATTAGGATTGAAAGAATCCAAACCCAACCCTTTAGATTACCAGTGCATGTCCTAATCAAGCTAGCCAAGAGTGAGATAGCTCATCAACTGCTTCATGGTATAGACCATGTATGTAGAGAGAAGAATAAAGGCATCTTACATCTCTTCCCATATCTAATTAGGAAGATAATGATTTGTATATGGAATCAACTGGAGATCTTATCAAGGAATAGAGAGTCATTCTACTTCCAACTAGATGACCTCAAGACATGGGATCTAAAGGCAAATGTGCTCTCCCATCTACAATCCAAACAGCTACATAAGGTTCCTTATGAACATAAATTGGGTCCATATGACCACTTATACACAAAGGCAACCAACTTTGAGGAAGTGATGGCTAGGTTTAAGGGGCATGGATTCAAATTGGAACATAGATTACAGAGGGAAGAAAAACCATCAAGAGAAAGGTGGCAAATGAATCCATTATAATATCATTTCCTGCCTTTTGCTTCAATTGTACCTTCCACTTTAGGTCCACCACAGGTTCCCCAAGGTCCACCTCAGCAATGGCAACTACCTCAATAGCAAGTGCCCAAAATTGAAGGACCTAGTGAACAAAATATGGAACATAGGATAGGAGAGGGATCCTCTACCTCAACTCTACTTCAAATACCCCCTTCTCCTATGGAATACCTTGATATGGTTTCCTTAGAACCTTATTATATAGTGGATGAGTTCTTCAATGAGATTGAAGATACATATGGGTCAGATAAGGAAGAATATGAATATGAAGGAGCCATAACTGAGGTGGCACTAATTAAAGGTTCTCAAGCTGAAGAGATAGATAAAGGAAAAGGAGTTGCCTTAAATTTGGTCCCTATGACCAAAATAAAGAGGGAGATGGATATGGCTCTAGTGCCTAGATCCCCAAAGAAACCCAAGTGGATTCACCCAACAAGTGAGGTGAAATTGTTTAGTGATGAATTTCCCATACATGGACCTATCATCCTTGACTGGTTCATCTATGGGAAGTTTTAAAAGATACCCTCTCAGATGCATTCATGGGCTTTGACTAGCACTACCAATATTGAAGTCAATGATGAAGTCTAGACCTAGATCTTAGAGCTCATGAAGGAGCAAGAAGAAAGGAGAATGATTGAGGCTGCTAAGGAGAACAACAAGAAAATATAAGAATCAAGGCAATCAAGTAGGGCTGGTCTCAAAACACCAGAATCTTCAAATATTTTAGAAGCAAAGCCCAAGGTATAATTTAACCTTGATATTGCTAGGTTTGAGAAATTCACTACAAATAAATTAAATATTAGAATTGAATAAGTCACTCTCCAAAGAGTGGAACCATTTTTAGGACTCATTCTGGTCCAAGGCCAGGTAGCAGGGGAGCACCCTATTCATTAATAATATGTTTCAAGTCTATTGGAAGCCTAATCAGCAATGGTTGTGGTGAGACTTCAAGGAATGGACCAAAGGATCCTAAACTTGGAGAAAGAGAAGAGAGACTTGGAGGCTTAAGTCTCACTATCAATTTTAGAGGACCTACTAAAGATGTTAAATAAATACCTCCTAGATGCTTTTAAATTATTAAAAGCCATCAAAATTAGGATTAATACCTTGGAACTTTAGGCTAAGAAGGCACAAATATTGATACAACAATGGAAAGAAACCAAAGACTAGGTGATAGGGTTGATCAAAGTACACATCACCAAGCAACCCCTAGATTTCAAGATCATTAAAGAAAGGAAATTGAATGCCATTCAAGGGATCCTAGTGGATCAAATACATGAATTAAGTTCATGGTTAAATAAGGCCTATGACTTCATAGAGGAAGATAAGGACTTGGTAAATAGAATTGAGAGGTTGCTAAGAGCCTTGTTGGTGACCCCTTACCTAATGCTACCAGCCTAATGCATGACATGGAATTCTAATAGGGAGTCTAAGCCTTCATCCAAGGCATCAAGGATGAAAAATAAGGTAGATCCAATAAAGATAATTCAAAGGTCCTTAATGTCATCTTTGCCATATGAGAGTAGATAACAGAAGCAAGGTGCTTACAAGAGGTCACCATCAGAAGTGATAAAGAATATGATACATTAGTTGAACAAGAAGAATAGAGTCTAATGAAGCCCATAATAGATTTTGAGTTAATAAAATAATAATACACTAGGGTGAAAGACTTCCTTCAGCATAAGTGATCAAGGGGCCCACTAGCCCAAGAGCAAAGTCAATATTTTTTTTTTGTAAACTATGCATGTTAGTTTGTTAGCATATATTAATATTTTGATCTAATAGGTGCCTAATAGCCATATGTACTATAGAGTTATTTGTAAAAGGATAGCTGTCCTTACCTCTTATAAAATTTTGAAAGAAAGATGACCGTTACACTACATATGTCTTCTATAAATAGGCATTAGTTACCATTTGTAAAGGGAGGGATTTTGAGCAATTTTATACTAAATAGCAATTGATATAATTGGAATTCTTCAAAGATTATCTAGTGTTATGTTATATTATTTTTTATTTCTCTCAATTATATGTGGATGTCTTAGATTTTAATGGTTCTTGGATAGATGATCTATATTTCATATTCATAAGGTTTCTGGTTTGTGTTGTGCTAGACTAGTTGAAGAATTCTAAGTTTACTTCATTTTATTTGCTCTACATTTGAATGTTCTTATGAAATTTAGATTAACATAGAAAAATCTTTAAGTAATATTAAATTTTACTCATGATCTTTATATTTTCCTTTGAATCTTGCCTTATTTTTGGTGAAGCTTGATCTTGTGCTATGTTACATCATTGATTGGTTAAATGTATGCTCAAATTGAATAGAACTTTGTCATTATGTTTGAGACTAATGCTTGAAATCATGTTTCTTCTCTACCTTACCCTACCTTTTGTTTATTTTTCATCAATGCTCACTTTAGTTTAAAGATCACTGTAAATATTCACTTAGATTAGCTTAGTTTTAGAAATCTTGACTAGGAAGACTACAAGACTACAAAGACTTAGACCCTGGTGGCTCCCAACCACTACATCAAAAAAAATTTATGGTTAGCTCTCATACTTTGCTGACTATTCCACCACAGACATACTACTTATCACAAACTACAAATCATGCCTTGGATTCATGTAATCCTAAAATGAGAAGTGTTCATCAACACTAATGAACACTATGTGGAGAAATTAAAAGCATCAATAGGTTATACTACAATATAAACATTTAAGCCTAGTGAAATGGTGAACATGATCCCAACAGTTATAATAAAGGTCAAGAATTGAAGGGTATAACCTTGAGTGATATTTTTTAAGTGTAAAATATTAGTTTAGCATATAAATCCAAATTTTAGCATCTACATTTTCCCCATTTAATATAGTAATGCATAAGGATGAAATTACTAGTTTAAATGAAATAAATGCATGGCATGGTGTGTAAAACACACCTTTATTCAATTTATCCCTACTTGAATTTGTTATATGTGTATGACCTAAAACCAAGAGCATGTTACATGTGTAATTAGTGCATATAATTTGAAAATGAATAATTGAAATTTGTTTGAAATAAAAGATAGCAAGGAAGGAGTATGTTTGTGTGTTGATGCAACCATGTGTCCCATTGATAGTTTTATTTGGTAATCATACTTCACAGTTGAAGCATTGGAGAGAGGTTCACAAATTAACCTTAGATATGTGAAGAGGGGAATTAGAGGGTGATCATTCCCCCAATCTGGTATAAGGGTGAGTTTTTACAAGTCTATAGAGAACCAATCACATTATTGTAGTTATCATAATATAACCAATCTTTCCCAATTAAAATGGTATAACCATATCAAATTTTAATAATTTAATATAGTGATAATTCCATTGAGGGTGTTAAATATCAATTGATCTAATCAAAATAGCCAACTCTTGTATCAAATAAAATCTCAAATGTTACATATTGGTAAGGTCAGAGTATGAATATGTGTATAATTTCAAAATTATATATGTGATTTAGTGCATTTTCATGGTATATGCACCTCAAATATGTCTGTCTTAATTATCTATCAAAATTTAACCTCTGCTCTATAAAATGTTTATAATATACATCATAATTCTAAAAAAAATTGTCCTAGATTTGTTCCAAATGTATAAATTTATGTCCAAAGTGTAACTTTTAAATCATGTAAACAAAGTCAAATTATTTCAATTTTATCAACTATAAGTATGCATACCCATGTCTCTATGACATGCCCCACCTTTTGAGGTGATTGAAATGAGAATTTTGCAGTCAACTTATCTCAAAAGGATAATACAAATATGATGTATATGTGTTATTAATGTAGTAAAGAATCATATAGTAACATCATGTAAAATTAGATATATCAATGAACATTGCAATATACATACATAAAAATCCCTAAGTTGTATGATGTGAATCATGGAAATGTCTACAATATAACAAGATCAAACAAAAATCAAACACACATGAAAGAGTACTTAAATGTCATGAAAAAGGGATCTAAGGAGACACAAAAAGGGTCATACTCAAATGTCACACACTCAATAGGAGGACATATGAAAATTTACACACACCAAAGAAAAAAGTAATACTTAAGAAATTATGGCCAACAACCAAAAAAATAAGTTCAAATTTTACACAATAAAGACAAAGAAGAAAATAATAAATACACTCAACTAATCAACATGAACATAAAAAGTAAATTAAATATAATCAACTAACATAAGGATGTCATACTATTCCCTACATACATATGTTATCAAAACGTCATGTAGAATATCATATCAAGTACACTGTATAATATAACATCCTGAGTATAGACATGTGTAAATGTCATTATATAATCTTAATTTTATAATGGAAATGATCATATAAAAATATAACTTGTATCAATTGTGATCATATAGAATCAATATGCCCCCAACATATTGTGTAACATGGGAAAATGAAAGGTCCAACATATGCATGATCATGTATCATGGATCTCATACATGTTTTTATCACACTCAAACACAAATATATATTTTTTGTTTGGTGTACATGCCTAGATGAAGTTATCCACATCAATGTCTCTTTTAATTTCATCTAATTTGATCCATTTTCAATAGGTGTCAGACAATATTGATACAATGTTTCACCAACTTCTCTCCCTATGTGTTTCCAATATTGAATCCATGCCTTTTTATCCATATTACCACCTTCTGGTTTAAGGTAAATATCCCCAAATTCCCTTCCCATCCATATCTTCTCATTTTTATTTTTTTGGCCATACTATAAACATCTATCCCATATACACATTCATCAATGGATTGAATGCTTGTTTAGATATTCCACAAATATGCCCAACATAGACATCATTATTACTTGAGATCTGTTAATTAATTTAGTCTTGTCTACATAAATAAATGGTTCCCATTATTTGATCATATATGCCATTAACATGTATTGTTTATGTCCAAAAAAAAAGTTGACATTTTGATACAAATTATAAATAATATATCTAAAGCACACAAAACATTTTCCAGATATGTTATCTTTGGAAACTAGTATTCTCTACCTCTACTTGTTGCACTTTTTCCCCAATTTTTTAACATATGCTTTTATTCCTTTTTTCAAATATTCAATTTATTTTAGTTATTTTAAAGGCTCTAGATGAGGCATCCCTTCAAACAAGTTTAGTTCACCATTATCCTTTGTACTCCATATTGTAATTAGACAAGACCACTAGAAATCCTTTATTATTTATTTATATTACATCATTATATGTCTTCCACAACATATAACCTAAACATGTTAGGTCTCCTAATACCCACTATATTGTGGCTTCCATATAACAAATGTGGTTCTATAAAGGCTTTAAACTCAAACACTTCTTAAATAAGGTAAGGAGTGAACTTAATTCACCATATTTACATGTTTTGTAAGTGTCTATGATATGTGGCAAAGAAAATGTGTTTAGTTTTCATAATCATGTTGCTAATATATTAAAAGTTACATCTATATCTTCATGGGTGTGTCCCACTAGGAGGAAGCTTACATACAAAATGTGGAATACCCTTCTCTATCAACATTGATGTAAATACAAACAAGGTATGATTATTTTTGTCACTCAAAGCAATATAAAGTTGAAAGTAGAGGATTAATGGTTTTTTTTTTAGTGAATTATTTGTACTAGAAACATAATTAATTACTTCAGCATGGACAACTTTTTATTTTTACCCTTTATAGTTATCATGCACTTTATTTTGTAATAGTGCATCATGCAATCGTTGTTTAGATGATCCATAAGTCTATAATAAATCCCCATACTCATCAATGATGGGTTATTCATCCTCCTTAAGACACAAATCTAGTGATGTGATTATGTATTTTTATCCAAATTTAATAAATGGTAGGCTAAAGTGGATAAAACCCCCAGTCTTATGTCCATGTGTGAGCATACTAGTCAAAGTAACTAGGAGGTTCTTAACATTACTTATTGAATTTGATTTTTTCCCCATATTTGGTATGGAAATTTTTCATTTTATCTATTTTATCATGCACAATCCTCATAAATCCCTGATATTATTCTTATGATTGTAATCTATGGGAGTAGTAATGTGCACAACAAATTTGAATGTATTCATTGTGCCATGTTTTTTCCTCTAAGTTTTGATAATGTTTATGGGCATGTGATTGTTATATGTTTATTATACAGATCCATAAACTCATTACACTTGGAAAATAATTTGTTCTTTACAACTGAAACATGTTGAAATACTGTGGTCATTATCTTGTTGAAACTTGGTTGTGACATTGGTGGAAGTTTTAACAATTCGATCTCTTTATTAAAATTCTTTCACCTTAAATTATGGGTATAAAATGTAGGAAGTAGCCTTTAAGGAACATTGACTCTTTATTTTCCTACATAATGAGCTAAATGTGGAGAAATAGCTAAATTTATCTCAATGATTCTTGAAATGTAAGTAACTATTGTGGTGGTATTTGACCTTTCTTTCTCTTTCTAGGTGTTACCATTTCCTACATGTTTGTGACTATTTATCTAGTCTACTTTATGACTATACAAGGTTCTCCTTGGGTACCCATAAGATTTTTATAATGAATTATAACAAACACCCATCCCATAAAATTTAATTTTATGCACCTCCATAGATTTTTGGCTCACATTAAAGATGACATTTATTGTTAATTCATCTAACACAAAATTATTTTTTACTTTTTAATTCATGGATCTAAATTTGTGCCATAGAAATGTGTTAAAGTTATTGGAATTTTTTTGAGATATTCAAAATTTAAATAATTATTTTTCACATTATCCACTTCATCCCCAAAAAAAGACCATTTTATATCCTCATCGACATTTTAATTTGATGAACTGGGTAGAGGGAAATTTAATTTTTGATGTTTTGGAGTATTGTAGGGTCTTCTAAACACTTTTTTAGAATGATTTTAATTATTTGAATTAAAATAATTTGGATATACCATATATGGTTGTCATTCTTCTAATGAATCCCACATGTTCACCTAAACCCCATATAGGACTTGTTTGAATCTCACATGTATAAGAGAACTATTTATGTCAACTAATCACCTAGCAAACCATTATATGAGAAATAATTAAGATAGGGATCATCCTCTATAAGGAGGGTTGAATATTATATCAATATGCACACTAAAGGTATTGGTATCTAGTCCTTAAATTTTACCATGTCTCCTTCAAGTAAATTTTTAATTATTCCCTTTACAACATAATTGATTGTAAGTGAGCACAAATAGATCAATTTGGTAGTAACCCCCCTAAACATCAAATTGTGTTCACTTATACATACAAGGTACAAATCATCCAATTGAGCACTAGCTTTATTTACAATAATGTCACTTCTTTTTTCATGGAAAACCAAATATTTTATTACCAAGCTATTAATTTATTGGGTTGTATTAAGTTTGAGAAATAAGATCATAAATTTACCATAATTTTGAGCATTAAACCAAACTTCAAGGGTTGTAATATCTCTTTATGAATTTTATGATCTCATAGAACATGAGTTACAAAACCTTGGGCTACATCATCATCTCTAATAAAACATTTATGTTTCATAATTACATTATCTATGACAAAATCAATTCTATTTTTAGGTTCTATATAATAAATGATGTTTTTAATATTATTAATGAAATTTCCCTCTTCCATAGAACTATAATCCTTTCAGTCTCTAAAAATATAATCAATAAGAACTCTAGGAATGGATAGATATGAATGCTTTAACAAATCACTCTCTTTTCATGGAATATAGTATCCTTTTATCTTGACATCTGCTAAGGTTTCAAATCCATCAACTAAATAAGGAAATTGCACTTTTTTATCCAATATTATGTCAAAACTAACAACAAATCCTCTTCCCATGTATCCACATTGTAGTAGCCTTCTACTTGGATACACTCTGCTCTTTACAACTTTGGTGCCTTTTGAAAACAATTCCACATGAACATCCTCTCCAAATTTAAAGGACATTGATGCTATAGTATAAATAATAAACATGAGCTCAATGTAAAAATTTGTAAAAGCTTATCAGATATAAAAATTAAACATAAATATGAGATGAAATCAAAAACATATAACAATTATTATATGTAATTTATGTTTCATGGACTAAGGATCTATTATTTACTAGGAATAAATCTAAATTATATAAAATTAATAACATGTTTGAAAGGTTATAATGTGAAAATAAATAACATCCGATGTAAATATGATCTCAATGTACTATCATGAAAATTATGAGACATTATGATCATTAATTATCAATATCTAAAAATAAGTTTTAAACAATTGAAATTTTTTAGTAACACCATTGTTATTGGTAAATTGGGTGGTCTTCTTCCTTGCCCACTCATGTTCAAATGACAAATATTCATAATCTATTAACTAAATTAAAGGATAGATATGCATGCTTCAATAAATCACTCTCTTTTCATGGAATGCAGTATCCTTTTATCTTGACATCTACTAATGTTTCAAATCTATTAACTAAAAAAGGCAATTGCACTTTTCTATCCAATACTATGTCAAAACTAACAAAAATGATTCTCTTTCCCATGTATCTACAATGTAGTATCCTTCTGCTTGGATACACTCTGCTTTTTGCAAATTTTGGTGCCTTTTGTAAATAATTCCACATGAACATCCTCTATAAATCTAATAGACATCAATGTTAGAGCATAAATAATTAACATGAGATCAATGTAAAAACTTTTTATATATAACATAAATGTGAGTTGAAATCAAAAACATATAAAAATTATTATATGTAATTTATGTTTCATTTACTAAAGATCTATGAGTTGCTAGGAATAACTTTGAATTATATAAAACTAAGAACTTGTGAGCATGGTGATATGTGAAAACAAATAACGTTTAATGCAAAATGGTCTCAATGTACTATCATGAAATTATGGGACATTATAATCATTAATTATCGATAGCTAAAGATAAGTTAGAAACTGTAGTAGTAAATTTGAGAACAATGGATTAAATCATGCAATTTAAAACTCAAAATTCCAACTACCTAAGTAATATCTAAAGCCATTAGAATCAAATGTAAATGGATGAATGAAAAATTTAAAAAAAAACTCTAATCCTAACATTAATTGATTTAAACCATGATTAAATGGATATGAAAACAAGAATATTGGATTGAGATTAACTTAGACTTGTAATTTTAACATTATGATTGCTTGATCATGGATTATGGATTTATGAATTTGACATGGATTTGATAGATTCTTCTTGTTTCTAGTTGATCATATGGATATGAAGATTTATATTTAGTTGATAATTAGCCTATCCATGGAGATAATCCTTATTTATATAGAAAATGGAAACCAATATTCAATCTTAGGCCATTGGGATCAATGGTTGGGGATTTTCTAAGGAATTTTTAATTCCTTGGAAACTTCTAAAATAGAGAGTTCTAGATGGGGAAAGGTCAAATTAGAGAGGATTCTAGAATCATCTTAAGAATTAATTAGGATTAGGTAGGGGATTAGATATGGATTAAGTGGGATATTAGAGATTATGGGTGTAGGAGAGCCTAGGAATAGACTTAGTAGGTGGGTAGGTGGGTCATCAGAATTTAAAATTCCCAAATAATGAATAAGTGGGATTAGGATGGGATCAAGATATGATTAGAAGAATTAATATATTGATGGGGATAATATAAGGTTAGTGAATGAATAATAATGAAGGGGGATATTATATAAGAGGCTAGGAAGGGTATAAATTAACAGGATTAATTAGAATAGTTAAGCTGAGTGAATTTTGGTGCATATAGAAACACTTGAAAATTTTGATTAACACCATTTTTATTGGTAAATTGGGTGGTCTCCTTCCTTACCCACTCAAGTTTAAATTCTAAACATTCATAATCTATTGACTAAATTATGGGAATTCAATATTGACTTGTGTCAACAACCTTAGTGTCTATAAGTGTCATTTGATAATATATAGTCAACCATTAAAACATGACATAAACCCATGAAAAATAGTTTACTATTAAAATAATGATGAAATAAATGAAATCTCTAGTGAATCTTTAGGTAAAAAATTCAAATTCAAATGGATTTTTTTTGTCACAGACCATTGGGAAGGAAATATTTCCCATGATTTTTCCATGGATAACTTTAGCTTGATGCTTTACGAATATTATATGGTATCAAAGTAATTTTAAATCATTTACAAATATAATATTAGAAAAAAATGAATATCCAGATCTATCTATTACCTCAACACTTGAATCTATAAATTATACTATCACACCTATAAATCTATTATAATGGTGGCTCCTAATCAAACTCAAAATATCTATTTTTTCTCATTTAGAAAAAACTAGGAATACAAGGACACAAATTTTGATTTTTTAGCTCTACATGGAGAATTCCCTCATCACATAACTATTTACCAGAATAAAGTCAAAGTGGTGGAGTACAATGATGATGATGGTTTGTCCCTAACTTAAAGAATGGGAATACGATGTCTTTCTTGGTTCATGTTGTTTGTACTATAATTAGTTTCTCAAGGTGACCTACATGGACACCCCAAAATGATAAAATGTATTTTTTAAGACTTTAAAATTCTTCATATTGATTATATTGACAAGTTTAATTGTTATATATAAAATATAACTCAGATTATTTTTACACACCTATGTGTCAAACTATTAATATGAAGCCTACACTATAGAGGATATTTGAGAAAATAAGGAAGTCTCTACAAACTTATTATGGTGATTTTTAGATTAGTGCCCTGACCACATAGTCATAAGTCTAGTATGAGGAATAACAATATTAGGGCACTAGGTAAGAATCTAAAAAAATCCCATAGGGACCATACTGAATACATTGCTTAAGTATCAAGGTACTAGGCATGACTATATTTCAATCATTGTATATTTTACATGAGATAATAATAATGTTGGATTATTAACCAGTAATATTCTTAATATTCTAGACTTATGTAGAATAGGCATGTGTGAATTCTACATAGGTCCATAAGAATTTTATCAATTAATAATTTAATTCAAATCTCTAAAGAACAAAAGTCTATGACAACTTGAATTTTCATGATGATTTCATATGTCTTTATATCTCACTTCTGCTACAAGTTTTGAAATGGGTAACAATGATTAAAAAAAGTCTAAAATGATGTAACTTTGTACAATAATGCCACATGTCAAAATATCACACTTCGATGTATTCACAAGTTTTGAAGTGGGTAAAGGATGAAAATAAAAGTTTGAAACAATGTATATGTGTACAATGATGCCACATGTCTCACATTGTCTCCAAATTTTTATAAGATTCACATGGAACATAATGATCAAAATTTAGTGTCAATTATTCATAATATTGTGATGCTTCACCATGTGGAAATCACAATTTTTCATAAGGGACATATAAAAACAAGATAGTTCAAATGGTCTCAAATAAATTTTAATTACCATTTACAATAAAAATATTTTCAAGATTGAGTATTTGTAGCTCCCATGCCATTTTGATTATCCAATATGAAAGGTATCATAATGGTGTCCATAGCCCAAACTAAAAATTCATCTTAATTGACTATTAAACTAATGAAATTTACTTAAAAAAATAGTTGACTCTTTTATTGGAACTCAACAATGTATAATATGTTAATCACATAAAATGCTACAACATTGATAGATATCGGTTAGTATTCATGGCCCCTTTAAATCCACTAATTCCACGTCAGATAATGATTAGAATTATAGTTCAAGCTAATATTATAATAAATATATATTTTTTCTCTAATTTTTATTCCTTCAACTATTAAAATAATAAGACCATTTGAAGGGTAATGTTGAAATAATAATATTCATAAAAATTTAGGACATGGTTAAGTGGATTGGTTATGTCCACGCCCACCCAGGTTCAAATCTCATATGACATGTAAGGCTAGTTGTGGTCATTGGTAATGTTGATGACATCGGTGATGTTGGTGATGTCATTGAAACTAGATATGTTGGTGATTTTTTGGATTTAAGATGGATTTGATCCTCTCATTTGTGTATTAGACTGGTTTATAACTCAAATCAATGATACTCCCTCTGATTCATAGCTATATATTCTATTAAAGTGTTTAGCCATATCTAATAAAAAGGAAACAAATATAGGATAGGGTCCCAAATTTGAATCAAATTTGAATGGCTTACATGTAAGAGTTAAATTTTATGGGCAGCCTTGGATAGACAATGGAAAAAAATTATGACTATTATTCATTCAACATTGCACTTCAAAAGTTATGAAAACTATATTAAATAAGTGGCTGATGTGACTTTAATACCTATTGTTTAAAGATATTTAAGTTATAAAAATATTTTTTTTCAATTTAAAAATCTTATAAAGTGAAAATTAAGATGTATTATACTATTAAAGGATGGCATAAAAATATTAGACTAACATTAGATAGATTAATTTGGGTTAATTACATGAAAAAAATTACAAATCTATTTTTATAAAAATGTTTCTATAAAACTTGAAAAAAATTAAAAAATAATCACAAATTTTCACATTCATAAATAAAAAATAAAAAATGTCATAAAAAATAAATAAATAAAAATATATCACAAAAATGTAACATTAAAAATAAATAAATATAAAAATATAAAACAAATATAACATAATTAGGATATCTTAAAAATCTATTATTACACAAAACAAATTGATCACAATATTATAGTCATACACATTACATCATTTCATAAATATTATTAAATAACTTTCATCTATTTATACTATTTGACCAATGTTTCTCCCTATGTCATGTCAATATAGTACGACAAGATAATTACCACCTTAACATTTTAATTACAAAAAAAGAGGGAAAATTTGGTGGGAAATAAATATGAGTGCCTAAAATTGGACACTTGGTAGTTGAAAATGTCTCTTGGCTGGATTTCATTAAATGTGCATAGTGAAAGTTTACATGAGCCCCCCATGGGTGTGGGCTAAAGTGAATCCCATCATAGAGGGATTATTTTGAAATGATTATGGGATAAAGTGTGCTTTACTTTCCCATGTGCACAGTCATTCAATCTTTATTTTTTTATATTTACCATAAATCAACATCTTTTTATAAGTAATATACCTAAAATTATTAGGTTGTTGATATTTGAATCATAGAAGATCATTGATGAATATTAAGCCTAGTATCACAAAACTCTTAAATTAAATAAATTATATATACTGAGCAATCCTACAACTAATTCAAATTTAATTCATTCCATTTGACCATTAGCATATACTTGTTCTGAATCAATCTCTGTGAAAAAGTAATATTATCAGTAATCTATTTCAATGTTCAATCTTTCTCCAAGGTTTTAAAAACAATGAATATAAGTAGTTTTCCATTTAATAGAATCTAAATCAAGTCATAAACTAACCTATGATATCCACATTTGTATATTATGTAAGTGTCCTTAGACTATATTAATATTTGTCAAGACCATCAATATTCTAAATAACATCCCATATTTAAATATCTAAAAATTATGCTAGAATAGAAATTTGAATATGCATGCACTAAAATATAAAATTATTAGTTTATATTCAGTAACCTATTTTTAAGATTTTTATTTTCAAAATCATGAAATGAGGGATTTGTGTTGCATTTTACTTTTATATAATGATGTTGTAATTAATCTATAACAAGTGTTTTCCAGTCCAATATATGAAATTAATAATATAAATGTGTCTTATGTCATGATAAGAATATGGATGGAGTGCTCTGCATATGATGACATCTAAGCTAAATACATGGACAACCTACATGAAGTATCTATGTTCACTATAAGTTAAGTTGAAAAATTGATATAAATGAGAAATTTTAAATCAAAATCCATCGTAGGAGAGTGAACCTTCAAAGGTAAAACAATGGTAGGCTTGTCAACTAGGGTCTAACAACTCAAAGTGTCCCTCTTATTGTGAAGATTTCTTTACTCCTTTGGGATATATTTTTGGGTTTGGGTTCCAATAGACTATTTTTTTTCTCTTGGATGTTATTAAAATATCTATCTATCTATATCTATATCTTTAATTCACTATTAAAATTAAATAAAAACTTTCATATTTATTTGTCATATTTTATGTTTGGGATTTTTCCCCTGTATTTTGTTGAGCCTCTCTTATACTTCCCTTTAATTAGCGAAGAGTTGGTATGGGTGTGGATCATGAATGTTTTCATGTTTTCCCATAATTTTATGATATTATCTAGTTTTTTTATGGGTGAGGGCCTCCTCAACCCCTAAAATATATCTAAAAAATTGGAAAAAAATAATATTTACATTTTGAAGATACCGTAAAGATGTCTGGTACCGCAAAACATTGTTAATAACACATATTATGTATATTTGTATGACACCACATTATAATTTTACTCAATTTATCACCAATTATCATTAATATTTGAAATAAATACACATTCAAATTAATATATATTATTAAATCCTATTTATAATATTTGATTTTGATTCATGGAATTAGATTTGTAACCACCACATTATTATTTCAACAAACTGGCTATTAAAAGTAAACCTATAATTTTCCAGGCACATTCTATTTTTTCTTAGTAGTGAGGGTTATGTGTTATCTATATAATTAATTAATAAAATATAATTATTAAAATAAGGCCTCAAGACTCCAATAAAAGCCAAAAATAAACCAAAACACAAAAACCAATAAACCAGCCAAAGCTACCAACAAAAAATAATGATCCATAATAGGACCTAGTATAAGAATACTAAAAAGACACAAATGAAAAACTATACCTATCCTAGTGAATCCAAATTATGATGAAAAAAATAACTACTCCCCATCATGGTAACTGAACCTAGTTTCCATGTCCATTATCCACATCTTCTAATGCCACATCAGCACTACCAGCTAGACTACCCAAACTAAATTCATTAGGATCTTAAAAAATCTTAGCCACAAAAAAATTTATTAATTAAAAAACATAAACCATCCTAACAATGATGACCACTATAACCACCTTGCCTTCCATGAATTCTCATCTCCAATATACATCTATCCAATACAAGATAATATAAGGCATACTCAATATGTCCCTACATACGTCTACAATTATAAAAACATGCCTCCCTATTAAATCATACCTTAAGATACTTAATAAGAATTAAAATTAGAATCAAATTCACCAAACATCTACCTGAAAATTTTGGCTACTAAGGTCATCCTACTTAATTGTCTAAGGTTGATAACAACCACTGACAATGCCATAGGAGCCTTACAAACTTGAATGTATAGTATTGAAATAAACACCCCCACCAAAGATGATTAAATTAATTATAATTGAATCCATTCCAAAAACCCCAACACCATAATGTAGTGGTACTCCATCCAAGTAATCATTGACACCATTAGCCAAGTAATCTTTGATACCACTAGCCTCCCCTGATTAGCCAAGTAATCCTTGATGACATTAGCCTTTATGAAGTAATGGGAGGTGTCCCTAGAATAAAAGGAATCAATTACCCCAAATTATTTCCATAATATATTATCAATATTATAAGATCCTACCTTTATGTTCCACAAAGCACCAATCATAACCATTGAGTCCCCTTAAATTACCATCTTCTTAAAAACACATCAAGCCACTAATATTAACCCCAACAATAGAGCCTAGGTCTCTACCTCATTAGTGGTCATGTATATAAGCTTCATATAGGTATATATGACATGGATATACATAAAAATAATATAAAATATCAATATACGCATTTTATTTTTGACTATCTATTGTCATTCCTTTCTATGAGATAACATGAAGTATAATCAATACTAATAAATGGTGTTTGTGTTTGTCTGATATATTAGTATGATCATGTGATTTAGTAGTTTATTTTTGTACTTAATATTCATCCTTGACATTTGTCTTTCCCATTTTTTGACAAATTTCACATTCTTGCACATGAAGGTATGTGTCTTTGAAGAGATTAGGCTACCATTTTCTTGCCAATTATACTTTTCTTGATGTTCCTTCTCCCCCATTATTCTCTATTAATATCAACTAATCTCTAATATTACTCTTATTTTTCTCTATTTTTTTAATCTAACTAAATATTATTATATTTTTTAGTGATCCTATTTGTCCTTCCTCTTTCAAAGATTCTTCCCTTAGTATTTCATCTAACACCTTTGTCATGGACTCACATGATCTTATTGATTCATTTGTTTATTATACCATGTTTGTGTGTGTACTATGTTCTTCATGCATCCATTTTATATATGATTTCCCATACTCCTTCCATTATTGTCATAAGTTTTTGTGTTGTCAACACCAATTCTATATTCTGTGTTATCTTTGATTGTTTTATATAAAAAGTGGGATTTCTTTCACAAGATACAATACCATTATTTTCCCTCTAAGGGTGTTAAAAATTGTAATGGTATTATTTCTTATGAAAGAAAAATTGCCACTTTTTGGGGTAATTAGATGGTTGTTTTTAGTTTATTTTAGGAAATAAGGTGCTTGATATATCTATTCAAGATGTAAGACATAATAATGCTCTACATCACTTTTATGATTCTATCCTTTCCTATTCTTATAGTTTTTACATAATTTACTACTTTTTTTTCATAATATTCTCCTTAAATTATTTCCAATAATTAGTATTTTTCTTTGATTCATGCTTGGGTGCTCATAGAGTGTTTTCATGACATTCTCCACACTAATAGAACCAAAGTTTCCATCATGAAACATTCCATGGAGTTCATACCCCTAGCTCGCAAGTGAGTTGACCTTGACTGATAGACCATATGTGACATTTGTGTAAGATAATGACATTAATTAGATGGGTAAAAAATATGATGGATAATTATGATGTGACATGATTATCCAAAAATATAAAAATATACCATGTGTTAAAAAAGTAGATTTTGGAATGTACATGAATATGCATGATAACATTACCAAAAGTGTCTTAGTGAAAAACATGATTAATTTTTGAAAATATTTCCATCATGACCTTGCTATGTATTAATTTAACATTCTCTATGTTCTCTCTAAATAGACACCCTATTTATATAGGTTGTTTATTGATCCATGTAACTAATTATTTTTCCATGTTATTGAATGCTCTAAATGATTATTAAAACTAAAATAAATGCAATCTCATTGAGAAGAAAAAATGGTTTAAACACAAAACAAAAATGCGTGCACAATATATTTATTAGTATTATTAGACAACAAAGGGATACCAAAGTTAACTCTATATATTTAATATCATCATGGGGTCATTAGCAAAAGAGGATTGGATTAGTTTTATATATGATTTATCAACTCATCACACCCACCATCTGAACTTATTTCTATTCCTCAATCAATCTAAACTTATGCACATGGAAACATAGTTCTTAGGAGTCAAATGGTTTTGTTGTACATGTTTCCTATTTTTTATAAAACCCAAAATTGTTTTCTATCCTCTTTTATTTCCTATCTTTATTTCTTTAATATAATTTATATATTACCCTCTAATTGGGAATGGTAAACCATAAAATAGGAGGTTGGAGGTTGATATGTTATGGAAATCTGATTCAATATCTTCTTTATTTCCACATCAATATATTTGGTGACTCTTTTGAGAGATGTCATGAAATTATACCTTGAGAATGACTCATTTTTTTCATTTAAAGGGTCATATCATTCCATATAACTAGATAAGCATTTAGGTTTCTTGAACTATTTTTATGATCAATTCTAAGTACTGATTTTGGACCTCTATTTATTTCATCCTAGTTCTTGTAGTTACCTCCCTTTTATTTATCAATGTGATCCAACATGATTTTATAACATATAGCCTAGTAACCTCCCATCTGATCATTAATGTTGTTTCTTTATCTTTCTCATGATACTCATCTAGTTCCTCACCTCTTATTTTCTTATTCACAAGATAAGAAAAAAAAGATCTCAAAAGCACATCACCCAAGTATAGGTTTGGATTCCATTCTTGGTCATGAAAAAAAACATAGTAGTGTATATATAATTTAAATAATTAATTTTTATCCTTATGAGTGCCATTTTTATATATTTCAAAGAGTAAGGCTCACTTACTAGTTTGGTCTTGTCATAATATACTCTCATGAACTAAAATTTTAACCACTACTCCTCAAATTAAATAAGATACACTCTTGTAAAAGATATGTTATAAATACCCTAATTTAGTCAAGTAACCACAAATACTATGTATTTTGTTTCTCTTTCATATGAAGGTCTTAGTGATGATTATAGTCTTTATTTGCATGGTCATTATGATTCTTTTGATCTTTCTTATGTCTTATATTACTTATATATGATACTTCCAGTAGTCACAAGTCACCTTTTCCCTATCACAGGGTCCCATATCCTATCTTGTCTAATTTTAGATCTATTTTAGGCCTTAGGACACTAGTTCCACTTTTAGGATAGTATCACCACCTAGTTATAGTGTCCAATTATGGCTCTAGTGTCTAATGGGCCCTTTCCTAACCCATATGTGAGCCTTCTCTTATGTTTTTATCCCTATTATACAACTTTTTAACCAAAAAAAAAGGTCTTATATTTAAAAAAAGTTCATTCTATATAAAGAGCCTCACAAGGTGTTTTACATCTAGCACTTAATATTTTGGCACATATTTACATGAAATCAATTAATAGTACAAGTCAATACTATTCATAATACTCAATCATCACACCTAAACATTGCATGCGTAATCAAAGAAGGCCTAAGTAAAAATAATTATAGCATACTATGCAAGTTGATGGTGCATGTTCCCTAAGGGAAATATATATGCAATCTAAGACCCCTAGCATTAGGGTTAATGTAGCTAGCATCTAAGACAATAGGGGTTCTACTCTGCATGATTGTAACATCACACAACCAATTTTTCCTTTCTTTTTTGCATTTGATCCATTTATTGCTTCATGTTTTCAGGTATACATTAGGTTTTCAAAGGAGATTCAATCAAAATAGTGATATAGACTAGCCCTTGAGTGACATAAAACTTCCTACAAGACCTTTAGAACCTCCTGCAACTTGTCTAAAATTTTCAAATAGTCTCTACAATAAGGACATTAGGTATATAATTGGACACTAGCATCACATGGCATTATTTTCCTAAGCCAAATTTAAAAAAATAATTGGAAGATGAAATATTCATGCATGTCTATTCAGTCATTTCTAGTACCTTGATCTACATAAAAAATTGTTTATCTCCAGATAAGTTATTTTTCTCCTTAAACTTGATATTTTTGGAAATTTCAATTAAATCAATAATTTCTATTTTTTATCTTGGAATAACAACATATTCAACCCTTTAACTACATGGGATTTACCTAGATAAAACCCTAAAAGGTTAAAAAATTTGGTGACCCTACTTACTTTGAATGTTACTTAGAAGCCTAGTTTTCATTAGGGATTACCTTCTCCAAAAAAATTACATTAACTTAGGGTTATAAATTTTTCTTTTTCTAAATTTTTGGCATAACCTAGATTTTTTAATCAACCCTACATTAGGATTTCATTTATTTAATGTAATTTACATTTTTTCAACACAACCCTAAATACACATATTAGGTCCCTATACATACAAATATTAATAATTAGGGTTTCCATTACAAATCTTATTTTCAACTACACACCTTGTTTAAAATTCCTCAAATTGCACATATGCTTATGTTATATTATCTTCTACCTCTTGTGGGTTAGATATTCCTTTGTTACATTATTTTATTTACCAATTTTAAAATTACATCTCAAAATTCTTCTACCCCTTACCCAATTGATGTACTTTTGAATTCCTCTCGTGATTATAACATTGGATTGACCAATTTTCAAGATTGCACATTAGAGCATAATAATGAGTTCATTTATAATGATGATGATGATGAATATTTTTTTAATGATGGATATGATGATTACTATGAGTATGAAAATGAAAATTAACATGAGGGTTTATTAGATACATCATCTTCTCTTTCCTCTCACTCTTCTCTTACTCCTCAAAATCAAACTAACAATATAATGCCAAAAGAACCTCTTGTTGGTAGTGTTTTATTCCAATGTGATCTTAGATTTTCAACTACTTTTTCTATCTAATTATTCAAATTATATAAATATACGTCTAATACATGAAATACACTTTTTCATGATTCAATTAAATTAGATATGAACAATGTATATTGTTTACCCTTCTCAATTAAATTTGAAAAATCAAGTACCAATGATATTACACCTTTCATCAATGCTCAAACTAAGGTAGATAAAATCATTTTATCACCTTATTTATAATTCCAAGCTCAATGAAATGAGTCTTTACAACACATTTATAATTTAAATGCCTCTAACTCTTCTTCTATTTGTCATAATATACAAAAATACAACATGATTTATACTTCTTCTAGGCTTGATTCCAAAATTGAAAGTGATAATCATGCTTGTATTCCACATATATCTAGTGAAAAAATACATTGAACTACACCTACCTATGATGACACATTTCATAGTAATAAAAATTAATCTTCCCTTTTTCTCACTCTTAATGAGCATGTGGATGATAATTATTCTACTCTTTCTACAAATGAATTAAATTTTGATTTTGATTGACCATGGGATAATGATGATTATTGTGATTATGATGAAGATGACATAGAATCTACACCTTCTAGTTCTTCTCCTACCTCAACTATCTCTCTTGATCAACCAAACACTATGCCACATGTAAAAATGCACACACACTTATTTTTATGTTCATTATTTACATTTACTTGAGAATAAATTACCTTCTACTCAAGTAGCATGTGATACTTCTTTACAACTTAACAATATAAGAGATACCAATGAATCTCCTTCAACCCCCCTTACTATAGTAGAACTTGTTTCTCAAACTAACCTAAACAAGGGTGATAACTCATTTCCCTTTAACCAGGTCCCAACTATCATACCTCTAATTGTTAATGAGAGTAAACCAACCCTCTCTACGACATATTTATAATATAATATACCAATGGCTAAGAGAAATAACAAAATTAAAGAATTAAATGAACCACTAGATTATTGTGATTATGATGAAGATGACATAGAATCTACACCTTCTAGTTCTTCTCCTACCTCACCTATCTCTCTTGATCAACCAAACACTATGCCACATGTAAAAATGCACACACACTTATTTTTATGTTCATTATTTACATTTACTTGAGAATAAATTACCTTCTACTCAAGTAGCATGTGATACTTCTTTACAACTTAACAATATAAGAGATACCAATGAATCTCCTTCAACCCCCCTTACTATAGTAGAACTTGTTTCTCAAACTAACCTAAACAAGGGTGATAACTCATTTCCCTTTAACCAGGTCCCAACTATCATACCTCTAATTGTTAATGAGAGTAAACCAACCCTCTCTACAACATATTTATAATATAATATACCTTCATAAGTATTAATTTATTTAAAGCATGCTATAGGTGATTTTCAATAACAAGCACACCATCTCACTTTAGATTAAAAAACATAGTGATCTTGATCCAATGTTAATATAATACATGGAAACCCTATTCCACTTATTATCTCAATTACAAGATTTCCACATAATTTTTAGATACTAGCATTACCTATATTTTATAGTCATGGAGACCCATACTTGCACCTTTAGGCTTATGAGAAATCCATGGCCCATATTACAAATAAGTTGAATCTACTACAATTATTTCCAAATTCCTTAGATGGGATATCCATAAATTGGTTCCAACATACAATCCCTAGTGGTTCTCTACACACATATGAGGAGCTAGAGATAGTATTTATCAAGAATTACATACAGAATAAGGGACTTATAGTCACACGTGAGAGGTTACATTCATTACATTAGGGTGAGATAGAGCTAGCATCTGAAGGCATTCTAAGGTTTAAATCTTGTTTGCATCAACTAATTTATCAACCAATAGATTTAGAAGTACAATACATATTTTATAGAATTTTAATCTATCCTCTTAAGGAAATATTACTATATTAAACATCAAAATCATTCTAGCATATATGGAACACAACTATAGCATTAAATTCATGACATTTTTCTTACATTATTAGATAGGGGATGATCACACTTCATTCTAATAATCATCATCCACCACACCATTTACACTAGGTACAACATAATCCATATTATCATTTCATAAGATAAATGGACATTTAGATGATAATTGTTATGTACTTTGAGCTTGCATTAACCATTATGTTACTTAAGGCATCATATAATTTACACAGGGGCACTGAGATATCATTTTATATACTCTCCTATATCACACTCATCTATGATGGAGTCATCCCAGGAAGTTAATTTTAAATAAAAAATGGTTACTCATTGTATGATCCCTATCACTTCAAGGACACCTATTTATGATCAGTCTTACACACCATAGTTTTAGTAGTGATGGTGACCAGTTTGTAGAGATCAGAATGTAGCTCTAGTGGATACACCAATAAAGATATATGGGAACAACTAAAAAACCTAGGGAAAAGTTTTAGTTTATACACCAATCAAGATATATAAAAATAAATACAGAGATCAAAATGCCACTCTAGTGCATACACTAATCAAGATATATGGGGATAACTTACAAAACCAAGGGCACAATTTTAGTTCAAACACTAACCATGATGTATGATAATAATTATAGAGATAAGAATACACATTCAATTCATACACCAATCAATATATTTACCATAAACCATAAAAGTAATAGTGAAGTTTCATCAATTTAACCAATCAATATTTTTACACCATAGTCTACACACTAGTAGTGCATCACATGTAGCTCTAGTTTCAGAGTCTCCTTCTACACTGGCATAGCATGAATAGTATGGTCATTATTTATCCATGCCACCTGGGTTTAGATATGGCATGCCATCATCACATGATATACATGTATAAATATTACAAAATACAAAAAAACCAAAACCCTATACTAGTACATACAAAATACTAATCTACCACACATATATCTAAAAATTTCTAACCATATACAAATTTCATCATTTCAAACAATCAAACCAATTAAACACATATTAACACATACAATCTAGTAAGATCTAGTTACCAATACACATAATGCCAACTTAAATAAAAAATATCCATATATATAACTTAGAATATCTCCACACCTTAATGATGTAGACATGACTACTAGGATTAACTCCCTCATTCTCACTCTTAGATATATCAAAGATAGAATTAGAAGCCCTACTATCTCTATGTGACCTAGATTGATGACTCCATATACTCTCTCTCTCTTTCACATTACATGTTGATCTTAATTATACACTTAATATGATCTTGTTAAATATGTATGAAATCATATAGTATTTGAATACTATCCCCACATAGAGAATCAAGTGTGGGCATGGTACGCCTATGCAACTCAACATGTGTTTCATGTTTATCTACCATCACTCACTTCTATGCCATTGTATCTATTTTAGCTCAGTCAAATAGCTGGTCATACACCTTAATCATATTGATGTCCCTCCTACCAATCCATCCTCCACAGAATCATCAAGAATATGTCATGTCAACTTGTGAATCATTGACCCAATGGTGATCTCTTAATAGTCTTCATCCCTTGAACCTGCATATGTACACACACTTCATAAGACTCATCATCACATAAAGACATAATGAATTTACATAGAGTATAAAAACATATTATATTAACTTACTATAAAAAACCTCAAGATATATACTTCCAATACATCCTCTACAATCACCCAACCTCTCAAAAATAAAGGTGTCCATATATGCTCACTCCACCAAGCTATGTAGGCCTTGGTCACTCCTATGCCATCTATATATGGTATATCAATATTAGGGTCCTAATTTGTCAATGAAATAGGCATTAACTTATTAATATATGGCCTCAACATATTACCTATCCTTGAAATATCTTGAGATATCTTAAACCATATCACAAGTGATGGGCAACATCTTGCACCATAATGAACTATCATGTGACCTACTCATACTAAAATCACTCATATATGTTGACTCAATGGTAATATATACAAAAACTCACATAAATTTACCTTAAATAAGTATTATCCTCTATCCACCCTTTGTATCCCATTTAGGGTCTCCATATAATATCCCCTACTATCAAACTATCTAACAACTCTCGACACTGCATAGTTCTCCTCTTGGATGCATGACCTATACCTATCTATATCTATACAAATAATTATGTATGATCCTAACCATACTTTTCATGTTGCATTGTCCTAATCATATCTATATGCTCATATGACTAATAATGTAATAACATCGATGCTCTGATACCTACATTACACATCTCCTATGTAAAATGATATAGATCCCTATATAGGTGAGTTAGCATTGTACGACCCCAAGAATACATAGTACCATGCACCTTGATATCTTTACTATCTCATGCATCCTATAATAAATTTAAACCCCACTCCTATATACATCCATAAATGAAGATAGTAAATTGGCTAGAAACTTATACAATCATGGAACCTTGGCAGTCACAATCAAGGTCAGTAATATGTCATAAAACTCCCTACATAATGGGTCCCAACTGCCATGGAAGATAAATATATAGAAGCCTAATGTATGGCCCAAGGAAAAGTATCCACTTATAGTATATCTCGTTTCTTAGAGATTGACAATCATATAGTTTGATACACGTCCTCTAGCTTAATAGCCATTTCCCTAATGGGTAACTAGAATTTGCATACATCTACATCCTATCTCTCACATAGTGTATTCATCATATGCTTGTCCCAAGGCACATGATGTAGGAATGCAACATACATCAAATATGATTTCTCAAACACATCCATATTATCATCTTCTAGGGGAAAACCCTACAAGGTCTTCATCATCCATCTAGTGTGAAACCCCCTCATGTGGGAATCAACTTGGAAGAGTAAAACCAAATCAGGCATATACAAAGCAAAATTAAAACCAATAGATAACAAAACACATTAAGAACCATTTAATTATAATCATCATCACATATCAGAACTATTTGACATTATCACTACATATAAGACAATAATTCTAGATAATAATGCCACCCCTAGACACTAGACACTAGCACTATATACTAGATACTAGCACCCAAAATTAGACATTAATGCCATTCTTTGTACAATAGGCCCTAAACTGGTTCATTTTTATAAAATAGTAAATAAGATAACATAAATAATAAAAAAAAGGAAATAGTTTGGGTTCCGTACTAGGTAAACCTCATCCCTTGTTTGAATCTATGCCTCAACCTCCTTGTAGCACATCAAACTATCTCCTCATCTCCTTAGAATATTTATCTCACTTAGACACATAATTAATTTTAACTCAAATGCTCTAAATTAATTGCCAAATTAATCAAATGGACTATTTAAGTCATACTTACCCAATATCATCTTATTAAAGTTACCTTTGTATGCTAATTTCACATACTAATACAAATCCATTACTATAACCATATCTCAAGAATCGTAGGTCCAATTTGTGAACCATTTCTTGCACATGTGACATGTCATCAATATGAAAAGTCCCATGTTGGTTAAACCAATCTTCTAGTCATTTTAAAATCTACCAAATGACAAAAATAATATCATTATAGTTAAAATCATAATAGATAAAACATATATCCAATTACACATTTAATTATCAACTCTATCATAATAAATACACTATTTAAACTTAAAATAACATTACACCTACTAATTCACACTAGTAAATTTGATCACTACCACTTTTGGTTACACACCCTAGCCAAGGTCTTGGCTCTCTCACTAAAATGGGGACAAATATGCATAGATTGCTTCAAACATACAAATTTTCATGCAAACATAAATAAATAGGTTTACACAACTATTTATATTCATAGGTTTTTAGATATACATACACATAGGTCTACATAGATATTTAAACTCACATGTTTTCAAATATACAGACACATAGGTTTACATAGATATTCATATTCATAGGTTTTTATATATATAGACACATAGGTCTATACAGATAATCAAATTCATAAGTTCTCATATATATAAACACATAAGATCACACAACTATTCATATATACATTACACACACACACACACACACACACACACACACACACACACACACACACACACACACACATGAAAATATATAACTTTGACTCAAGTATACTAATTTACTTAGATATTCAAATACATAGCTACATTATTTAGATATAAAGATTAGTGGGCATGATGAGAGTGCACATCCTTGGTCCCCATTTTTATATTATCAAGTTACACTCAGTATCATAACTAGTATCATCACCATGTTTTCACCAATTTAGGTCACAAGACTATCTACAGTGGTTGATCCATAATATTCCACTAAATCTATTTCACATACTCAAATTCAATCTAGATATCAAGTGGGGATAAGTGAGCCTTTTTTATCCACACATTTAGTTTACATACTCAAATTTAATCCAAATATCAAAGGGGGGAAAGTGAGCCTTGTTTTCCCACACATTCAGTTTACATACTCATATTTAGTATATAGGGCATCCACACCATGTGTCTTCCCTTAACATATTACACTCCAGATCTTATCCACTTCTATGGCCAAGAAGTGGGCCAAATCCAAATTACATTCACACAGGTAAGTATAGGTATGTGTTCACCTTTTTCTTTTATTGTAGTAATTTCATTTCATTACATTAATAGAATAAAAGGGGGGCAAATGTAAACACCCTAATTTGTCCAAGTAATCACAAGTACTATGTATTTTGTTTTTATTTCACATGAAGGTCTTAGTGATGATTATAGTCCTTGTTTGCATGGTCATTTTTGAATCATTTAATATTTATTATGTCTTATTTTCCTTATTTATGACATTCCTAGTAGTCACAAGTCACCTTTTCCCAGTCAAAGGCCACTAGCCTATCTTATCTAATTTTAGCTCTGTTTTAGGCCTTATGACACATTACCACTTTTATGATAGTAAAACCACATGGTGCTAGTGTCCACTTATGTCTCTAGTGTCTGACAGGTCCTTTCTCCTGTGTTTGAGTCTTAAATCCTCCCTAATCCTTTTCTTATGTTTTTATCCCTCTTTTATGAATTATTGGCTAGAAAACAAGGTCTTATATTCAAAATAAAGTTACTTCTATATAAATAGCATCAAAGGAATTTTACATCTAGCACTTACTATTTTTTCATTACATAAAATCAATCAATATTACAACTCAATACAATGCATACTAGTCAGTCATCATACTTAGTCATTACATGCTTGATAAAATAAGGGCCTAAGCAAAAATAATTCTAAGATACCATGTAATTTGATGGTTCATGTTCCCTAATATAGATATACATGTGATCTGAGACCCCTAACATTGGATTTAATGTAGGCAGTGACTAGGACAATAAGGGTTATGTACTGTGTGATCGTAACATCCCAAAACCTAGTTTTTTCCTTTTCTTTTTAGATTTGATCCATTTATTGCTTCATGTGTGTACATATTTATTATAATTTATAAGAATATTCAACCAAAATAGTGACATAAATGAGCCTTAAATGACACATAACCACCTATAGGACCTATAAAACCTCTCACAACTTCTCTGAAAGTTTCAAACAATCTTTAAAGGAAGGACATTAGTTATATATTTGGACACTAGCACCATATGGATCTACTATCCTTATAGGGGTGTTACTATTCTAAGCCAAATTTCAACAAATAGTCTGAAGACAAATATTCTTGTATGTCTGTTCAATCATTTCTAGTATCTAGATCCATGTAAAAATTTATTTATCTCCAAATAAGTTCCTTTAATCCTTTCACTTATTATTTTGGGAAAGTTTAATTAAATCAATAATTTATAGTTTTATCTTAGATTAACAACATAATTATCCCTTTAATTTCATATGATTTACATAGCTAAAACCCTAAAAGGTTAAAACATCTATAAAACATTAGTTGCACTATTAACTAACTCATCTCCTACTTTATCTTTTAGTTTTAAAATATGTGACTTAGCATCTTTAACCTTATTTTTTAAAACTATGTTTTTATCTCTTAATTGAGTAAACTAATTGTGCCTTTAAATCTACATGGTTTATATCTTGACATACATTTTAATTTAACTTTCAATTGTTATGGATTTTAAGCCCTAGGTTATTAAAGGGTTTGAGTATAATAAATTAAGGTATAAAATATGTAATAAATATAGCCATTGATTTGTGAAATAACTGAGCTAATATGATATTTCTAATAATATCAATAAATGACATAAATTATTACTTAGCTATAAATTACCTAAGATGAAGGGTACAAAAACTAAAAATTGGTACAAGAGCTAGTATGAGTGTTGCAAATAGGATCCAAGTGTCAAAAACCCTCCTATACAATAGCACCCTACCTTGGATGATAACATTGTGTAACTAGTGCCCACTTTTGGTGTTAATGTCTTCTTTTGAAGAACTAGTATATACTTCTAAGAGAACCTTTATCTAAGTCTGTCAAGCTTATTCCTATGCATAAACATCCTACTTCATTATCTGTGACCTATTTTGACTGAATTTGTATTCAAAACCTAGACCTCCATGTGATTAGGGAATTCAATTGGCACAAATAGTAAACATGTGGTGTTAGTTGGGTAGGTTGGACATCCTCAACACCCTTATGTGATGAGATTTCCTACATACCAATCGTTTGAGGAGGGATCAAGCCCGATGTAGTTCTCCCCACCTAAGTGATGGTGCAAGTTCAAGTGAAGAAAGTATGAATGCTAATTTGAGAACTTTGAGTGAGGTTTGAGACTATAAATATATGTATTTTGAGCTTAGGAAGGTTATATATGATTGTATTTAAAATTAAGGCATAATAAGTATTAATAACCTTGATTATGTATAATTTGTTCTACGCTTGTTTGTGTGTATTTACATCTAATTTTTAGCTAGTGGATAAAGGGATAATATTCATTTATTTATATTGATTTGGTGATTGTATGGGGTTTGAAATAGGTATAGGTCAATCCTAGGTTCCTTTTCAATTGAAAATATATTTGTTGGGGAAAACAAGAGGGTAAAAGACAATAGTGGAAAATTAGGACACTAGTGGGGAGTGCTAGTGTCCAATTATGATGCTAATGTACATGTGGTATAACCTAGGGCACTAGGGTCCTATATGCCTAAGAAAAGGTCTAAGACTAATTTTTAGTTGTTAATGGATGCTTAAGTCCTACACAAAAGTGGGATAAGTGTCTAAATAGGCCCTAATATAGGTCTAGGGATAAACTAGGGATGGGTGGTCTCAAATAACACTCTTAGCACTCAAGTGACATTTTAGATGATTACATTTACCCCACCCCCCTTTATTATATAAATGAAACAAATAAAAATGACTAGGATAAAGGAAAAAAAATGTACCTAAACTTACCTAAGAGGTGAAGCCCATGAATCTAGATCTAAGTATGTGAAGTGTGCTCTATTGTGTGTCTTGTAAATTAAATGTGTATAGATCAGTCCTTACTTAAGATAAATCAAAATAAAAAACAAAACTAAGTAAAGATATGAGAGAGGGGAAAGGAATGAGTACACCTCACTAGGTACATGAACCAATGCATAAACCTAGTGACATTTTGTGTGTTTGACGTCAGTGATCAATCAATGAATAACTTAGATCATGACCTATGAATAGATTGGATTGGATTGATGTCTTATCCAAACCTATTATGTAGGTGGATTAATAACTCAATTAGAATATTAATCCATAATTACCTACCCATGTGTAGTAGAAGCATCTATACTTAATTGTGCAATGTAATTAAATTTGTATGATTATAATTAAAATGACATATAATGAATCTATGTCCACTCAGGAAATCTAGGATGAAAATCAGCCTAGGAGTCTCTCAAGAACTTAGGTATGTAGCTCAGGGACTACTCGGTAGTGCCAACCACTATAGATAGAGTAAGGCATAAAATATGGTATGTATTAGTGTAAATGATGTCTAGATTAAGAATGTAGAGAATTAAATGGATTTTGTCATTCCATTTGATTAATTGGTACACAAGTGAGCATATAGAGATAATGTGTCATGCACATGCCTCCAAATTATATATCTGAACATATGGATTCTAGATTGATTTGTAATAATCTATATCTAAGTACCTAAAATGAAAAAGGGAGTGATCATACCATGCATGATGCCCCAAATTTGAGAAAATTGGTATGATTTTTTGCAAAAATTGAATAAAAACTGATAATTTATAATTGAATCTATGAAAACCTAGACTATACCTATTGTATTTTTTGAAAATCTAGATTTTATTATTTTTGGGGGCTACTAGATAGTAGCACCATACCATGGATAGTAGTGTTGTGGTGATAGTTTCTACTTTTGACACTAGTGTCCAACTAAGTTTTTTTTACCAAACTAACTTTGATCTTTGTCGAACTATTTTCCATTGTGTTTTCCTAAAACTAAGTATTATGTTCCTATGTGTTGAAAAATGTACTTTGAGGTCATTTATATGACCTAGTATCTATGATAAACCTATGTGAATGTCCCTATTTTGAGGCAAGTTGTTGAACCTTTGCAATAACTATCCTCAAAATAAAAAAAAATTACATGATATGTGTTAGCCTGAGCATATATTTTATATGCATAATAAACCAATGTAATGTGTATACATGAGAATGGAATGCAAGATAATCTAATCATAAGCTGGTAATATATGATATATGTTATATCTAGCATTCACAAGGCTATCACAATAGATATAATAATTTAAGCATGTGTATGGACAATAAATATAAGAAATAAACTGAGTAAATGCCTAGCAGGATAGGGCATGATGTCCATCAAGGCACCCAAGGAGGAAGGGGAGATGCATGAGGTCCCTCAAGGCATCTAAAAATAGAGTGTGTTATAAGTAAGAGACAAGTGTCACGGCCATGATGCATACATAAAAGCATACATACAATACATATGAGGCATTTAAAGTAAGCCAAGGCGCCATAATACAAGAGACATGAACACATGTCACTAAAACTAAGAAAGCAAGACATATAAAGAATGTCCAAATGTCCACATATGTAAACAACAATCAAGTTGGCATGGAACCAAATATAAGGACATGTTCAAATGTCTGCATACACAATCAAGAAGGTACACATAAGGACATGGGCACATGCCCAAAGCATACATACAATGAAAATAAGTGGCATAAATCCATAAAATAATGGAAAATTTAAATGCCCTCGAATATATGTGGAAGCATAAAGACACAATCAAGTCTAAACTAGTAAAACTAGAAATGAAAGTATGGATTAACATGTGTTACAAATATATATAAGATCAAATATGTACATAAACTGAGTCTACAATAGCATTAGTCTACAAAAAATCTATGTAGTGTAGGATGATCGATATCAAGATATAAATAATGTTAAATCTACAATATAGAGTATAGAAATATGTAACCTGGTAATCAAAACTATGTATGATATGCCCCCAAATGGGTGAATGTGTTGACAATGAGGAACTTGTGTATGTGTCCCTAGTGGGTAGATAATAGTAAATATGGATCTTTATAGTAGCCCTGAGTCTTGTAAGAATTTGTGAATAATCGAAAATAACAAGTGAAGTATGTATGTATGATAGATTGACTATACTAATTGAGATAACATATATAGTACCTAAAAAGTATAATAAATGTAAACATGGAAATGCATAAAATCTATAATTTATATTTTTTGAGCAAATATTTGAATGGTTTTGTGTTTTTTACATATTATATTCTTTTATACTTATAAGTTATGTAAAACCAACATGAAAATGAAACTATATTCAAGAAGCAAGAAAAAATGAAACTATGTACAAGTAGGGAGGAACATAGAAATTGATGAGTCTTGAAAGAGAATCAATATCAAGGTTTCAATTATCAAACAAAGGAATAATGGCCATGCATGCTATGTGAAAAGGTATTTGTGGTTTAGGAACCAGTTGTACTAAGTGATCTATAGTTAACACTACCTATAGAGTAGGAATAGGAATCTAAGAATCTAAGTGAACTAACATGTGAACTATGGTTCTCTAAATATATGAAATAGCCTATGAACTATAGGGTTCCTAGGGACCCATCTAGTATAATTTATTATAGCTAATGTGGATGCTCTATGTTGAGAACCATAGGAACTCACTAATACTTATCTCAAAATAAAAGGGGTAGAGAGAGGCTCTATATAATATATAACATGTATATGATGTATGGGTCTCTATAATAAGGGTATTCATGAGAGAGTATGTGTACATGGTAAAATTTTAGAAATATACCTCACCTGCACTAGTGGCTCAACTACAATTATGGTGTACTAATAAAAATTGTAATCAGAACTATAACTAGTGGTTGTTATGTAATTGCCTATGGGATAGGGAAAGGATACTCATATGGAAGGCCCTCAACTATAACCACTTGATCATAATGTATATGATTGATGCATCTATGTAAATTGGATGGAATGGCTTGAATATATTGTATCCATGCCCTACCTAATAACATTTCAAATGTGCCTACACTAGGTATGATTAAGAACCTAATGGCCACATGTGTTGTCCCAACCTATAATGAGAGTATAATCTCCTTAATGGAGCTATGAATGTGGCCAATAAAATCATGAATAACTATATTGGTCATATAAATTTCCTCCTCTGAATAACCCAAGTGGTATATAAGTGTGATAGTACACATGTTGACACTTGACCTATTGTCAACCATGATATTATGAATAGGATGATGATCCATGTAGGTTCTATAAATAATACATATAAATTTGAATCATCATCGATAATATCTTACTTTAAATTTTTTATGAGAGGTCTAACTGGCACTATATTATGATATACACCAATGACATTATGTAGGTAGTATGTGCCTTCTGTAATAGTATGTAGGATGTCGATGGTGGATGTCCTGATATGTATATTGAACACCTAGAGTGTATCCTACCTCATTATTTGTATATTTTGGAATATATATGAAAATATTTTCAACACCATAGCTTCTTTTGGTTGAACTTTAGGTTCCTTTATATGTGTGCCCAATTTAATGATATTGGCCTCTAATCAAATCCTATATATTATATCTCAAATTGATTCATATGTTTGTAATATGGCTTGGTGCCTTATGATAGTTACAGAATGCATTGGAATGATAGTTATTTAGAAGAATCCTAGTCATATCAACCTATTTTATTAGGATAGATAAGACATTTCATTCCAAAATTTGTTATAAAACACGTGCTAATGATTTTAGAAGATTTACGAAAACTCTTGATGAAGGAGCTGATAAAACCAAGCGAGGAGGTGAATCTAAAGTTGCATTAACTATGGCCTTTTAATCAATCTTAATTTTAGTGGACCTTAATTTGTATGGGGGTTTATTATAACTCTTATTGGTTGAATCCGATCCAATTGTGTGCTTTAGTTTTCCCATAGAGAGAAGCTTAACTTCCATTTCTTTTATTGTATGGTATAAATATATGAATTTTGGAAACTTCTTAAATAATATAGCTTCATGAAATGATGGTAGTAAACTTTTTTTGAATATGTATTGGAGTTATCTATATACCGTGGAGCTAATCATCTTTTCTAATAGAGTTTTATATCACAAAACATATTTAGATATAGGCTCCTTGATTTTTTTCTTAATTTTAGCCACTTCAGAATATGAAACTTTATCATTGATGTCGAGTGAAAATTATTCCAAAAACATATATGCCAATGGATTTAATCTAGTGATGGACTAATTTTAAATATCATATAACCACTGTAAGGCATATTCCTTTAGATTGCATGGAAATAACTTAGTGAGGATTCAATATTTAGACACATATTCCAAACATGTTGCATTAAGATCCCATAGATGATGTTCTAGGTCACCCTTGCCATCATAAAAATTAATCTTGGGTGCCACAAATACATATGTAAAAAGAGTTGTTAATATGCATTGTTCCAAAGGTGTATGTAAAATAACATGAGAATCCAATGCATGGGATGGCATAGTAGCACACTGTTGAAGATATAACACCTTGGAACATTGATCATGGATCTCGTGCATAATGGATTTTGCATCTAGAGAGGAAGAAATAGCTATAGTAGGTGATTCCATTATTGAAGGTTATCAATTTAAAACAAGTTGTGCATTCTGAGTTTCCCCCATAGTATGTGTAACCATATTATTATTTGGGGGAGTAGAAGATTGACCATTATTGGATTTATTTTTTATTTCCATTATGACCAAAAAAAAAATGCATGATCATGGGTATATTACCAAATTATATCTTTGAAACTTTGTAAAATATCATCCTTATTAAGTATAAAATTTGTATTATTAAGTGGAGGAAGAGTGTCATGATTTCCATCGTGTCTGTCATTTTGATTTTGATTGTATTGCTCCTCTTCAGATGCATTGTCATTAAAGGCCACATAATCAATGTGTGAAGGATCATAGATGGTGGTTTTAACTATTCCTTTATCCATGGTATAAGTTTGAATGAAAGGAATTTAAGTATGTTCAATATGATTGCCACTAAGCCTAACATGTCTTCTTAAAGGAAGAGATGTAACTTTTTGAGATGGAATATATTAAATAAAATGAAATTTTATGACTAAAATAGAATATATAAAATTAAAAAAACCTAGAACATCAAGGGAAAATAGGAAAAATAAGGGTACAAACCCTAATAAAATATATGGATATGGTTTGGATAGTATTCAATGTAATTCCAACTCACCAAATGATTTAAATTTTAAGGATTTATGGAGCTTAAGACGACAATTGATAAAATTTATGAGTACATTAATCAAGGTATAAAATATACAATAAATATATCCACTAATTTATGAAATAAATGAGCTAATATGATAGTTCTAATAATAGAAATGAATGAATACTTTATTGGAAACTACTTAAGATGAAGGATCTAAAAGTTGAAATATGGTATAGGAGTTGGTCTGAGTGTCACAAACAAGATCCAAGTGTCATAAACCCTCATGGACAAGATCTCCCTACCTTGGATACTAGTATTATGGCACTAGTGTCCACTTTGGGTGTTAATATCCTCTATGTAGCAATTGATATATACTTTTAAGAGCACCTATGTCTAATTTTGCCAAGCCTATTCTTGTGTGGAAAAACCATACTCTATTTTTTATGACATGTTTTGAGTAATTTTGTATGCAAAATCTAGACCTCCATGTGAATATGGAATTAAATTGGCATAAGTATTAAACATGTGATGTTATTTGTGTAGGCTAGACATCTTCAACACTCTATTGTGATCAGATTTGCCTACATACCAATACTCTGTGTAGGGATCAAGCTCTATGTAGTATTCCCCACCTAAGTGATGGTGTAAGTACAAGTTAAAATATTATGAATGTTGGTTTGAGTGCCTTGAGTGAGTCTTGATACTTTAAATATGTGTATTGTAAGCTTAGGAGGGATGTAGATGACTATATACATAAGTGGGTCAAAATAAGGATTAATAACCTTAATTTTGCACAACATGTTCTAAGCTTCTTTGTGTGTATTTTCATCTAATTTCCATCTATTGGATAAAGGGATAAAATTCATCTATTGATATTGATCTAGTGTTTGTGAAAGGATTGAAATAGGTTTAAACTAACCCTATGTGCCTTTTGAATTGAAAATATATCTATTGGGAAAAAAATAAGAAGGGAAATGGTGCCAAATTGGAACACTAATGGGGGGCACTATTTCCCAATTATGGCACTAATGTCTAGGTGGTAAAACCTAGAGCACTAGGGGCTTGGATGCCTAAGGAAGGGTCTAAGAATAATTTTGAGATGTCTAGGGATGTGTAAGGCCTACACAAAAGATGGATAAGAGTCTAAATAGGCCCTAATATAGGTCTAGGGATAAACTAGGGTTGGGTGGTATAAATTATCACTCTTGACATTCAAGTGACATTTTAGATGACTACACCTTTTCATGAAAAAATATTCCTTACCGATCTCTTCAGTCTAAGTGGAAGTTATTGAAAAAGTCTTTCCCATATGTTCTACAACCTAGGAGACACTTCTATTAAAGTCTGAGTTGTAGGGTATTGAAAATGTCTACTCTTTAGTTTTTCCACCCTAGTAAGTATATCTATCTAATTTTCAATTTTCTCAATATCCTCAATGCTTTCCCTAATGGTTTCAATATCCCATAGGGATTCCACCAATTTTTTGTTTTATTATTTCCTAGGCTAACCCAAGGTTTTCTTTTTCTATCATTACCACTTATTCATCCAACAAAATATATTCTTATTCCTCTAATTATAAATCTTCTCCTTCCACATTATGTGAATTATTCCAATGTTCCAACTCTCCAAAGGATGAATTTTATCATTGGATGAAGTGGAGTTTCCTTCATCAAAATTATTGGTAGTCTAAATTTAATCTACATTGAGATCCTCCTTTATATAGAAAATGATTCCACACTCTCTATTTGAATGACATTAGGGTATATTGGAGTGTGTGATTTTAATATTATATGCCTAATCATTTATGATTTTCTTCTAGGAGTTAGTGGAGTTGGAAACTTTTGCTTCTTCCTAGTTATCGATGCAAAGGGGGTATCTTCATCCTTCTTCTTTCCTATTCCTTGGTAATTAATGGAGTTAGTATTAACTTCATCCTTCTTTATCTCTCAATTATCTCTATAATATCTTCTCTCACATGATATTATTCTTCCTCTACAACCACATCATGTTCTTAAACATCCATTATTTATTCTTCATCAACTAATTCTTTTTATTCTTCTTTTTATAGCTATTGCATTGTCAATAAATTATCCCAATTTAGGTTAGTTATTTAGTCTATTAAACATATGTGTATAATGAGTTGAAGTATATGGTGATGGGATAAAGATGTCAACTTCCCTTTCTAGTACTCCTTTTCCATGCTTCTCAACATGTTTAACTTAAATTTAGGTACATTAACCCTTATCCCATGCCTAATATGATTAAGGAGATTTAAGTGTACTTCATAAAGCATTGAATATGTACCTCAAAATTTAATCACTGAAAAATGTAGATTAAAACTTTTTTACCAAAATTGGGGTGATGAATAATGATGTGTACCATGGTTTCAGGACTCCAACTTCTCTTTGTATGTGAAAAATAATTTTGAGGATATAGCAGCATTAGGATTCCTATGATAAACTTCCCCTATACAATGTAGACTAGTTACCTCTTCTAGAAAATCTTCAGTGACCTCCACTTATAGTCCTATAATAGTGGATAAATGATGCATGAAATTTTATGCAAACTCCTAGGTAATTATTTCATCAAACCCTATTAACTCCTCAAAATATCCAAGCCATATTGCATTATAAAAAATGTTTGCAAATTTACTCTTCTCCTTAATGATATGATGTCTATGGGTTATCTTCTCACCACATAGCCTCTCATCTCTCATGAGTGCTTTTATTTTATAAAATGCAATTTTTGGTTTCCTTGGGCACCACATAAGGTTTTAAATTGTGTGTTATGTGATATTTAATTGAAATGGTTCTTGATGATTTATCATCTAGCTAGTATATACTTCTCAATTTCATGGTAGTCTACCAATGATTATTACCTTTCCTTGATTAAATTCTTGGGAAATTTTAGCATCTTGTCATGACATTCTTGATAGTCATAGCACTTATTTTCATAATGCAACACTTCATGAAATTCACATATGATAGTTGACTAGTCATTTGTCCTCAAGTGACAGACTAAGTATGGTTCATGACATGTGATATGGATATGTTTATTATTTAGGATGGAAATTGTGATGGATAAGTATGATGTTAAAGGATTAATAAAAATAAGAAAAGTGTGCCACATGTTACACTCATAAATATATTGGGAATGAACATGAATATGCATGATTATATTACTAAAAAGTGTCTTTATGAACTGATAATATATTCTTAATATATTAAACATGTGTAGGATAGGCATAATATTTTTTCATGTTTATAATGGGAACTTGTGCATTCTACACAAGATACTAATATTATTAATTAATAATATAATAATATTAGCTTGTGTATAATGGGCATATGTCATTTATACACAAGATAGGAATATTGGATAATTAATTTATAATATTCCCAATATACCAAAATTGTGTAGAATGGTGCATATTGTGAGTATTTCTTATTCAATTCTCATAATACTATTAGATTTTGTAGAACATGCCCATTTTCATCATCAATTAAGAATCCAATAATCTTAATTTATGTAGAATCAACACATGTCCATTTTACACAGATTTAGATAAGAACATTATCAATTAAGGAATCTAATAGTATTCACTTATGTAGATTCTACATGTGCCCATTCTACACAAAATAGAAATATTGGATTCATAATTGATAATGTTCTTAGTATACTACACCTATGTAGAATGGGTCATAATACGATCACTTCTTTCTTAATGATCATAATATTATTGGCTTGTATAGAATGGGTGCATGCACATTTCAAAAAAGATAAGAATGTTATCATCACTTAAGAATCTAGTAGTCCTAATTTGTGTATAATGGGGAAATGACCACTCTAGACATTAGATAAGAATGTTCTCAACTTAAAATTACAATAATATTCTATTGTGTATAATTTATATGTGCCCATTCTACATAAAATAAAAATATTGGATTCTTAATTGATAATATTATTAGTATACTAGATGTGTAAAATGGAGCATAATATGAGCATAATTTGCTCAATGATCATAATATGGTTGGATTACATAGAATGGGTGCATGCCCATTTTTAAAAAGATAATAATCTCACCCTTTATATTTATATATATTGATAATAATGTTCAGATATACTACACTTATGTGTTGTAACCAAAACATCTTATGTGATGTGACCAAAATGTCATGTGCCTATTCTACACAAAATATAAATATTGGATTATTAATGATAAATTTATTATTATAATAAACCTATGTATTGTGACTAAAACATCCCTTTTCATAGAATAAAATGAGACCTCTACATCATGAAATTTTTGAAAATTCTTACCCCTCCATTGAGCCTAGTCTAATCCTTGATATTTTCCATAGCCTCAATAAGAGCCCATTTATTCATGTTTAAATAAATTTCACTATTATTCGCATTAAAATTAGTTCATCCTATTATATTCATTAAATGCTTTTATACTTAGGGAGGCCATAAAGAATAAGAAAGAGCCATGTTTTTTATAACACATTGAGGTATTATATCTATTAGAACCCTAAAAGGCCTAATAAAATTGAAAAAAACCAAATTTCTCCTAACACTTAGAGGTTCTAGAGCTGTCAGAACCCTGTGAGGCCTAATAAAATGATAAAGATCCACATGTACCCTTAAAATTATAGGAATCATACCTAATTATAAATATCCATGAGTACCCTTATAAATAAAGGCATCATACCTGTAATAACTTGAGAGAACTGATCAAAAGAAAAATATCCATGTGTCTTTTGACACTTAGAGATATCAAAGCTAGCATAGTCATGATTAGATCATAAAGCACCATGTGTGATTTATATACCTAAGTTTTTTCCAACTCATACAAATATAAATTTAAAGATAATGTGTCTCATTATGCTTAGTCATCACACTATACATTGAGCCTATCACTCTCTAAGTATATGTGGCCAACCTTGAGAATGTTCGTAGTGCCACTAAGGATAAACTAAGCATGTTCCCACCATGATCTTCATGTTTATTAATTTGGATAGAGGATATCTTGATCTAATAGTTAGAAGATTCATATTTATACCAACAAATTTAAATGGGACTTATGTTCAAAATGTTAAATAAATTCCAAAGAGGGAAATGACTAATTTTGGCTCACACCATCAACTCAAAGTTAATTCACTTGATGTATGAAGGTGAGCTCATCACCATTAGATATTTGGGATGATACAAATCTTTGGCCAATCCAAAATTTTTCCTATTCATATACCTCTTTGGTAACCTATTGGGTAAACAAAGAGGACTTTAATTCTTATATGATAAGGACATTCTGAGAAGGGGTGCACACTAGCATGCTATTGTTTAATTTTTTATATAGGGTAAGTGATGTGGGTTTGGATAGATCAAAAATAACATTAACAAGTACTAGGTCCAAATACAATGGTTATGCAAAATGGGGCATAATATGAACACTTCTTGCTTAATGCACATAGTTGTTTTATCTTGTATAGAATGGGCACATGCCCATTTCAAAAAACATAATAATGTCATCATAAATTAAGAATCAAGTATTCATAATTTTTTATAGAATGGTCATATTCCCATTCTCCAAAATTTTAGATAATATTGTTATCAATTAATAAATTCAATAGTATTTACTTATGTATAATCTGGATGTGCCCATTCTACACAAAATAGAAAGTTTGGATTCTTACATGATAATGTTTTTAGTATACTAGCCCTTTGTAGAAAGGGAAATAGTATGATAATCTCTTTCTTAATGCTCACAATATTTTGGCTTGCATATAAAGGGCACATTACCATTTTTTAAAATTTAATAATGTCATCATCAATTAAGAATATAGTAATCTTAATTTGTGTAGGATGGGCTTTGCCCATTATATTCAAATTTAGATAAAAACCATTACCAATTAAGATATATAATATTATTCTCTTGTACAAAAATTGCATGTGCCCATTATACACAAAATATAAATATTATTTTCTTAATTGATAATGTTCTTAGTATATTATACATGTGTATAAAGGGGTATAATATGAACACTTCTTGCTCAATGCTCATAATATAGTTTGCTTGCATATAATGGGAACATGTCCATTTTCAAAAAGATAAGAATGCCATCATCAATTAAGAACCCAATAGCCTAAAAATTGTAAGACTATTAGATTCTTCATTGATGATGTGTTTATTTTTTTTAGATATTTTTGTATGTGCCCATTGCCCATTATCAAGGTAAGTCTAACATTATCACTTAGGAATCCAATAGTCTTGGCTTATATGGAAGGGGCACATGAACATTTTACAAAAGATAGAAATATTGGATTTTTAACTAGTAATATTCTTAAAATACTATTGATACATTAGAATAATGGGTCATAACATGATCACTTCTTATCCTATGCTCATAATATAGTTAATATATTGTAAATAATGGGTATACTAGACTCTTATTAATAGTCATAATTTAATAATGTGAAGTCATGAGCACATTCCACACATGAAAATACCATTTTATTATTAATTAATAATATGAAAACTATATTATAATAACTATGTATAATATACAATTGTGCTCATTCTAAATAGGTTAAAAAGAATTCTATAAATTAATAATCAAAACTTCTTATCTTGTGTAGAATATAAGCATCCACTTATCAATAAATACATATTTTGGTAGAAATAAATATAAATAACTCATTATAAGTTATTAGTGCACATTTATAGAGGAATAATTGTTATTGTTAAAATCAAATCACTTTACTATAACTATTTTTTCATTAAATAATAATAATTTTGCATATAAACTTGAATCCTAAGTCAAAAGAATTTTAAAATTATCAAAAGGGGGATATTGCATAATATTTCATAGTTATGATTTTAAAATTTTATATTGGTTGTTTTAGAGAAGGAAAAATGTGTTACTAAGTAGAAAAGAAGTTACTTTTTGATAATTATTTTCATGTGGTATGATAGTTGTATACAAATAAATTCAAGACAATAGAAATAAAAATGAAGCTCCAGTAATAATATACAAAGAGATTACATAAAGAATCAATAGCATATAATATTAATTATTTTTGCATGAAAGCTACATTTATAGATAGATCAGATCAAGATACACCTAGAAAATAAAGTTAAAAGTGAGGAAAGGATAGATAATGTGATTACATAAGGACTCGGCTTCTAATTATTATTTTTTTGTAAAACTACATTTACAAACATCTTAGTAATACTAGATATGCAAGGAGATTACAAGTTTACACACATGTATTTGTCATTTTCATTTTTTATGTCAATGTTACACTTAGTTTATATTCCAAAAAGGAAACCAATGTTTAAGTGAGTCTGATTATAATTGGCATTTGAATTTAAAAATCAAATGTAATTAACATTTTGTAGATATAAGGAGGAATATATAAGTATTTTAAAGAATAATTAAAAGTATATGTGTAAAAAATTAAAACCTGGTTTTAGATATTGTAGTTCTTGCTATATGTGCTAATGGAACCTGATAGTGTATTTCTTCTTCTTCTTTCTAATTAAAGAGAAAATTTTGATTTTATATTTCTTCCTATCTATGTTGTTTCTCTATTATATTATTCCTATGTTATTTAATGTCATTTTTATAGGTTCTCGAAAGGATGTTGGTATCCCTAAAACTTGAATACATTTATCTATTTGTAATGTCGATAAGCACATAGATGGATGATGGTATCTTTGAAACATGACTATATATGCCTATATGTATTGTTGATAAGTTATAGGATGGTTATTGGTATCCCTAAAACATTATTATCTCTATTTATTTGTAATGTCAACAAGATTCTAGATAGATGTTGGTATCCATAAAACCTAATTATATATATCTATCTATAGTGTCAATGTTAGTGTACTCTTATTTCATGTGGTAGTATCAATGAATTTTGAATAACTCCACCTCTCTTTCTATATGTCATATGGTTTCCTTTATTTCCAAAGAAAAAATTAAGGAAGGAAATCTAGTTCTTTTATTACTAAAAAAATTATATTTCATCCAACTATGAATAAATTTTGCCCAACATCTAAACATGTAAATTTCAATTTTTGAAAAATACCTATTGCATTAACTACCACTCTGATTTTAAAATTTTAAAAACACCCCACCATAAAATTAAGAGATATGTCTCAATTTGACAATTGTTAAGCTTATGAAATCTAACATGGTTTGTGTTAGATTTGTGCTTTGTTTGTCAATTTAGGAGGGCTTGCCAATACAACATGTTTTGAAAATTATACCTATTTTAGATGTGTTATAAATTATTTGAATATCTCATGTATTACCTACATAAATTCTTTTCTTAATGTCCAAAAATTATGAAAATCTATTCAAGAACATTGTTATTATTAATAAAAAATATATTACTATAAATTAAAATAAGTTTATATATTATTTTGACACATATGTTTAATATATTAATTAAATATTAAATAAGAATAATGTTGTTCTTATGTAACCATTGTATTCTAGTAAAATTTCCATATTTATTAGTGATTAAATAAAAACACTTTTTGTGTGTGTAAATTGTTACTAATAGTTAAACTTATTTTTGGACTTTCAAAAAAACATGCCAATGTGAAATATTATAAAGTATACTAAAAAAAATTGAACCAATAAGGAAAATAGGCTTCAACCTCATCCTGATTTGAAAGTTTTAAATAAATTGATTTTGGTTTTCTTTCAAAAATTCCATAATTTAAAGAAATGGTGACACCAATGAACTATCTTTATCTTAGATTGTGTAAACATTTTAATATTTAACAAACATTACTTTCCTTTGGATATATATATTTTTTAATATAAAATTTTATTATTATTATTTAATAAATGTAAGGAGGAAAATAAATTTAAGTAATACATGTTAGAATCGATTGAAGTTTATATATTATTTTAAATTACCTTTTAATTAGAATTAAAATAATCATGCAAACCTCAAAATTAATTTGACATTAAAATAAGGTTAAAATAAATAGTATTTTACCATTATATGCATATAAAATTTCCACTTTTATTTATGTTGTAATTAGATAAGGATAAGAAAAAATTATGCATCTTATCTTATTCAAAAAAGTCTTAATAAGTGACACATTATACAACATTATTACTAGAATATTGATCTTATCTTGTTTGGAATGGTCATAACTGATTGTGTATAATGGGAATAATTGATAATTTAGAGTGGGCACGAGAATGAGAACATTGTACATTATATCCATATGATAATAAAATATTTTAAGAAGACTATGAACAAAGACCACCCATTCTAATCAAGACAAGAATATTTATCTTATGTTACATAATAATGACACACAATTTAATTCTCACTAACACACCATCGAAGCAAGTCTATTATATATGTTTATATCATGCTCAGTTTGATTTATTGGTAAAATTTACATTATTACAATTAATTATTAAGACCAAATATAATAATATAAATTTAATATTAAAATACATATCTTGTCCTTGTGCAAATACATTTTTGGTCTAATTCTCTATGAGATCCCATGAATTATTTAATGGTTCCACATAATTTGATTCTCATTAATATAGCATTGAATAAATTCAAGTATATGTGTGTATATCATTCTCATATTGGTATATCATTTTCATTTCCATTATTACAATTCATTGATAAAACCAAATATAATACAAAATATCAATAGACACATCTCATTCTTGTGTATATACATTTATGGTATAATTTTCCATGAGATATTACTAGGTACAATCAATAATACAAACAAAATATATATTTGTATGATTACCATCATAAGGTTTAGTGATATTAACTTATGTTCAATACTCCACTGAATAATCCCCCCAAGATTGTGTTATAGAATTAGCATAATTGATAAAATTATTAATATATTGAGAAGAGTGGGCATGTACATATTCTACACAAAGTAAGAATATTGGTTTATAAATAAGAAACCAATATTCTTATCTTGATGTCATGTATAATATTCTACACAAGTATAAGAATATTATTATAAACTATAAAAATGTGAATGTTCATATTATTCATTATCTTGTTTAGAATGGGAAGCGCCCATTCTACACAAGATAGGAATATTATCAACTATCAAATATCTTTAACTTATATAGAATGGGAATAATTGATAATATTATTTATATTTATCTTGTGTAAAATATTCTTAATGTAATTGACTAATTTTTTTTTAGAATGTGGATGTTCATATTGTCCTTATCTTATTCATAATGGGCATGTGGTAATTCTACACAAAATTGGAATAGTAACAAATGTCAAAAACATTTATTTTGTGTATAATGATATTAATTGATAAAATTATTCATGTCTTTTATAAAATCAAAAGCATGCCCATTATTAATAAGATATTCATTATTATAATTCATTGTTAATACCAAACACAATAATACAAATTTAATATCAATGACACATATTTTCCTCATGCCTATACATTTATGATCTAATTAAATGTGAGATCCCATGAATTAAAAAATAATGATGCGTAATTTAATTCTCATTGATACATCATTGAAGAAATTTAATTGTATATGTCTATTCATGCTTGGTTTGATCTATCAATTTCATTTCTATTATCTTTTTATTAATGGTAAAGAGGGTTTTGAATAGGGACCCTATGATTTATAAGGAATGAAAATATACTTGGCCAAGGATATAGTTATTAAAATAAAGTCTATCCAAAATAAAACACAACACCAATCAACAAAAAAATGCTAAATGGCAATAAACCAAACTCAAACTAGGACCCTTAAACATAATTTTCCTTTCATAGTCTGAGGGTCATATTCATGGGTTCTAACTCTCTCTTTCATTGACCTTTCTTTTTGTTTCCAAAAACCATCCAATCTCTTGCATCCTCTAACTTAGGGAAGTTTGAAGTGGAAAATTCCAATGAATCAGTTGTTTTATAATTTTTCAATGGGATTTAAGCCAAATAACTTATATGATTTGGAACCATAGTTTCATTTTTATTTTATGAAGATATATTTTCCTTACCTAAGGCTGAGGGTTTTACTAATATTGATTCTAATTCTTTTTGAGCCAAATCCAGATCTTACTCTAACTTTTCCAATTCACTCTTAGAATCTTTGTTCTCATTTTCAATTCAATAAAAGTACACTCAGGGAGAGAATCCTTCCATCATGATACCCTCTTATTACATTTTAATGTGTTACAAGATATTTCCAAATGACTTTTTGCAAAATAAATTCCACACTGAAAAGGAAAAATCTCATAATCAAGAGATTGCTTCCATGTTTGATCTTGAAATTTCAATTCAATAAAATCATAGATATATTTATAAACATATGGGTTAACTAAGATATAATAAATATTAGTATGACATAGAGAACTAGGTTCCACCATTACAATTTTCTCTAATGAATTTCTTATGGATTTAAAAAATAATCATGTCCAAAACTATAAAGGTAAGAAAGGCAATGTCACCCAAATTAGTCTTTCATTAAACTCCTCAATAAGTGGTTAGAAGGATAGAAACCATAGTTTGAACACAAGGATGATTTTATTCCATGACTGAAATGGGTTCTAAAATAACTCATTTAAATACTCAATGATATCAAAAATAACAATAAAAAATCCTTTTGCACAATAGAAAATTTGTAGGTTACCTTCCATCAATGGAAACTAATTATAATTCATTGATAAGACCAAATACCAAAAAAAAAAAAAATCAATAGATACATCTTATCCTCTTGCGTATAAATTTATAGTCTAATTTTCCAAGGGATGTGACTAGGTATAATCAATATTATGAATGACACAAGTAGGTTTTTTATTCCATTGTACCATCATAAGGTTACATGGTATACTTTTATTTTCAATATTCCAATGAGGAATACCACAAACTTGTGTTACATAATGGGCATAATTGATAAAATTATTAATATCTTGAGAAGAATTGGTATTTACCCATTCTTGGATTCTTTATAAGAGGATAATATTATTATCTTGATGTCATGTAGAATGTTTTACATAATTTTGATAGGATTATTAGAAATTTTTAGAATGCGGATGTTCATATTATTATTTATCTTGTTCAGAATGGACATGTGCCCATTTTACACAAGATAAAAATATTATCAATTATAAAACATTTTTATCTTATGTAGAATATGATTAATTGATAACATTATTTATCTTTATCTTTTGTAGAATGTTAATAATTGATAAAATTATTAATGTCTTGTGTAAAAGTAGGTATATGCCCATTATGAACAAGATATAAAATATCATCTCCATTATTACAATTCATTGTTAAGGCAAAATACAATAATATAAATTTAATATCTAAAAACACATATTTTCCTTATGCATATACATTTTTGATCTAATTCACTATGAGATCCCACAAATTACAAAATAATAATGCATAATTCAATTCTCATTAATACATCATTGAGGAAATTCAATTATATATGTTTATTTCATGCTTATCTTGATATATCAGTTTCATTTCCATTATTAAAATTTATTGATAATTCCAAATATAATATAAAATATCAATAAGAACATCTTATCCTTGTTTATATACATTTCTAGTATAATTTTCCATGGGATGCCACTAGGTATGATCAATACCACAAACATCATGTGTAATTATCTGATGCCATGATACCATCATAGTATTATGTGATTTATGTCTATGTTCAATACTCCATAGAAGAATCCCCCCAAGCTTGTGTTACATAATGAGCATAATTCATAAATTAATATATTGAGAATAATGGGCATGTACCCATTCTACAGAAGGTAAGAATATTGGCTTCTTTATAAGAGGCCAATATTCTTATTTTGATGTCATTTATAATATTATACACAATTCTAATAGGATTATTATTAACTTTCATAATTTTTATCTTCATATTATTCTTTATCTTATTTCAAATGGGCATGTTCCCATTCTACAAAAGATAGGAATAATATCAACTATCAAATATATTAATCTTGTGTATAATCAGACTAATTAATGATATTAATTATTTTTATCATGTGTGGAATATTCTTAATGTAATTCATTGAATATTTGTTATAATGTAGGAATTCATATTATTCTTATCTTTTTCACAATGAGCATGTGCCCATTCTACACAAAATTGGAATATTATCAAATGTCAAATAAATTTATCTTGTGTATAATGGGATTAATTGATAAAAATCTTAAATTCTTGTGTAAAAATAGATACATTCCCATTCTTAACAAGATATAAAATATCATTTCCATTATTATAAATCATTAGTGAGACCAAATACAATAATACAAATTTAATATCAGTAGTGACATCTTTTCCTTGTAAATATACATTTCTAATCTAATTCAATATGAGATCTCATGAATTACAAAATAATGATGTTTAATTTAATTATAATTAATACATGGCTCAAAGTACAATATTTTTTCTACTAGGTAGTTAGGAAAAAATTAAAAAACTAATTCTAAAAATTATTCTAAAAAATTATTTTGCATAGGGGAAAATTTCTAAGTTATCTTCCATCAATGGTAGCCAATTATAATTTATTGATAATATAAATAAAATATAAAATATCAATAAATACATTACGTACTCATATATATACATTTATAATATAATAATACATAGGATGCCACTAGTTATAATTAATACTGTGAATGACATATGTAGCTGTCTGATTCCATAATACCATAATAGGGTTTTATAGTATACTTTTATGTTCAATAATTCAATGAAGAATCCACCAAAATTTTATTAAATAATAGGTATAATTGATAAAATTATTAAAATATTTATTATAATGGTAATGCTCCCATTATACACACCATTAATAAGAGGGGTCCTATCTTGTATTAGAGGATGTGTATAATTTATATTATTCAATAGTCTTAACTTGTGTTACATACTAGGCTTAATAGATAATATTATAACTTCTTAACTATTGATGTGAATTTTATGCACATTAGAGATTCTTATGATGAGACCTTTATTTTTTTAGGATTAGTGAATAATTCATTCCAAGACATTATTTTTGAGGTATTTATTTTTATAATAACCCTGTGGTATAATAAAAATGAGTAGAGTGGTTATTAACCATAGATGTTTTGGATATGATGGATGTCTAAGATTGAGTTGAGATGTATGGGTGGATCTAGACTAAGGTGATATCATCCTCCCCCCCCCCCCCCGAAAAAAAAAAAAAAAGAGAGAGAGGGAAAATTAAGGTAAAAAATAAGGGGATCTATGGTTCAACTAAAGAACAAACACTTCTAAGATAACCTATTCTATCCTAGGCTGAGAAAATGTCTAAGAACTAGAACCTATTGTAAATTATTGTTAGCATAATCTACATAAAGACACATTTAAACACCAAAGCAAATGGATGAAATAAACTCAACAATCATCATCAAAGATATGGTTATAATTAGATTTCATGGAATGTCCCTACCTATATCCAATCATTGGTATGATCAATAATCTATGAGCATTCAAACTAATAGTTAGTTAAATCTAAATAATTGTAAAATAAAATAGTCACATAACCTATTTTATTTTTTAACTTAAAGTAAATTACTCAATGAAACATATAAATTGGAAGATAAAATCACATTCACATAAACTCATAGAACTATCATAAAACTTTCCTTGTATTAATTTCTAAAAATTCTCCTCTCTTTACAATGTGTTATAAATGTGTATATATAATTTTTAATGGGCACCACCTCATCTTCAAAATTGGATTGCATGTATAAATACTATAAATACATTCTAATAGTAATTTATCTTGATAATTAAAAATTTTGATTACTCTCAAAGAAAAGATATAAATTACCATGACAAGCATAGAAAACCCAAAATTGGATCATGACATCAAAATAAAATGATTGGTGATAACTGAAGATGAACCAAAAAAAATTAAAATTAGTAAATCTGGACTAGACATCCTAAAAATTAGGGTCGATTTTTAGTCACTATCTATAGATGAAATGTTGAGTATATTAATAATTGGGGGTACCATTGTTTTTAAAACTGAAGTTATCTCTATTATGACTTGTGAAATAATTATTATAGAAATAATATTAGAATATGTAGTCCCACTTATTACTTGCATAAGAAAATAAGATACAACTATGGTTATCTAAACTTTTGAAGTTCATATAGTTGATTATTCTCTTTCCTTATTTCCTTGTAATATTTAGAACATGATTGGAAATCCAATTCAATCACTTCAAAGTCAATTATGGTAAGTTTAAATAAAATAATAATTTTCCATCAAATTATTATGAGTAATCATTATAATATAAAATAACTTATCCAATGCATGTGCATGATTAATCTTTTCCTTATGAAATGTGACCAACTGAATGATCAAGTTTCCTTTTCCTTAAGATGGATATTTAAATTTAGTTGTAAAATGGTTAATAAGAGCCTTAATCAAGATATTTAAATATGTTTTGTCAATTATCCACCTTTGTGAAAAATATATAAAAGGGATTTGTCAAGTAAATTAGTGGCTTCATGATCTTAGATAGTTAATTATTTTACCATCTCCTTCATTGTTAAATTCCACTGCATGAGATCATTTTTCATTTTGTTCACATAATTTTTGGACAAGATTATGTTTGGGAGTGTCAATAAATTCAAACCTAGATATGACTTTTCCCTTATTGATTTGTCTATAGTGTATAACTTAGCATCCAATTTCTTTAGTGCTTCATGGAATTTACCACTCTTATCCAATGAGTTTGTGATTCTCCCCATGATTTATGAATTTAACATACTAACTCATAGACCATGCTATAGGATATATTTATATGTTACAACACATCTTCAGGGGCTTTCATCTTAGGTTGGGAATCCATATTTTTATTTTATTGATTGAGACATATAAAACATTTTATTTAATACACCACCTTTATCATCAACTATAGTTTCAATATCTTCCTCAAACTCATCATGTTCTTCAGACTATGTCTTTGTTTTCTTTTTCAAACAAATAGTTATTATTCTCATCTAAATTTGATTTCCTTTAGAACACTGAACATTTTTTTTCTATGATCCTCTTTATTTTATTATTACTTTCATCAAATTCAAGGATAATATTTGACAACTCATTTAGCACTAAATTTTTCCTAAATAACTTATATGTTTATAGTTGTTGCATCCATGGTAATGTTGATACTAATACATAATTAAAATCAAGCTTTAAGGATGAAATAGGAGTGGATATAATAGTTAATGTATGTCCCATGAGTGTTGGAGGAGTGGATTATGGGTATGTGGGAAAATAATTATTAATAATTTTCTCTCTAGAAACCTTGATCCTCAGTGGAGTATGAATAATGTACTAAAGCACATTGAGAGACTCCTGAATAGTTATAATAATGAAGAAATCTATGGGAGAAACTAAGGGCATGGAAATCCCTAATTAATTGGGAAATTGAGAGTGAGATGGATTAAATAGATAATGTGAAACTAAGTCCTTGAGGTCTACTTCTTGAGAATCTGTAAGAAAAGGACCCTATGGGTCTATTATATCCTCAAACTATGAAATATCAACTTGGGTCAAGTTATTATTGATTGAAGAGATAATACAATAGTGTCCATACATTAGTGTCTATAGAAGTATTTTAATTACCAATAAGTGAATCACCTGTAACTATAGAATCTATAGTAATAATATGAATAATATAAACCAAAGCAACATTAGAAATAGAGGGAAAAGGAAATGTAGCCTTTATAGTATTGGTTACTATAGTATCTTCATTATCCATTATACCAATCTTTGATGTACACATTTGAATAGTTTGTACAATGGTGGGTGGATCAACAATCTTGATAACTATAACCTCTTGGTCTTGTGTTTCAACCACCTCTGATTATGTGTTCTAAGGAGAGATAGAATTAAACTACACTTATAAATGTGTCTTTTATAACACATCATGTTATACTTTTGTTGCCTCCTCTTTTGTTGTATGTTTTTCTTCTATTTCCATTTCTAAGAAATGTTTCTTAGTGAATTTGTAGACACTATAATTTCGTGCCATATGGATGATTAATTAGGTATTGTAGGTGCTTACTTTTATTTTAATCTCTTAAATAATCCTAAATCTGAAGGTTTAATATATTTACCATTTACAACTCCATAATTTACCTTTACTATTACCCTTCTACCACCACCCACCAAACCTCTTAAATCTATTTATAACCAAAGGAATCTACACCCTAACCACTTTACCCCTGTATGAGTTTGTTACCAAAAAATCCATTTTAAACCATGGTTGAAACAAAGGTGCCAAATTGGGTGAATCATCATTGATTCACTCACAATCAACACTAATTTTTTAGATTTCTATCTATCCTTAAATACGTAGCCAACCTTTGCATTTTGGACCCAAAAACATAGACCCTCAAATTGTTAAGAGATTTCTAGGAAAATTAGTGACATCCTTAATGACACTCTATTAGAATTTCATTATATTCAATCCATATCCTTTGTCAAGTTTGAGAAGTTACCTACGTTTGTGGAGAAGTTCTGTTCTGCTTGTAATTAGGTCAAAGATAAGTAATCATGTTTTACTTATATCATTTTCTATCAATTATTCTATTATTATTTATTTACATAATCTTTAAAATACCATTTGCATCCCTCTATATTTTTTTATTAGCCTTTTTAATCCAAACTATCTCACCTATTCTCTATTTTTATTAAACTAAGTTATAGAGAGAATCGATGCCGATTCATCCTAAATTAGCATTGATACTATACATTGGCACTGATCCTATTTAGATCAACATTGATCCACTATGTTTAATTCATAAAACCTGAGACCTTAATCCTAGACCCCTATCTACAATCCTTTACTAATTTATTGTCTTTTGAATATGGCCTTTATTTGTAGATGACTTTACTAGGTCTAGTACATGATATAATCAATATCACTAATCTCCCTATAGTTTCCAAACCCTTGTTTGATGATCAAAGTGACATAGTTTTCGAGTTAGCTCTTTGCACAATCATTTATTCACCCTCTCTAAAAGCCACTAAAAACCAATTAGTTTTCATATAGGATGATATAAACTATGCTTCATCTTACTTGGAGGAATATTTCACTTATATTGATATATTAATCAAAGACTAAATCTTAATTATCGTTGTTATCATATATTTTATCTATTATAGTTTCATATGTTTTTTATCTACTTAATTACATAAACAATGGACTGACATTCCTCTAAGGAAGAGTACCACTTCCTAAAACTAATTTTGTATTAGGCAATCCACCCATCTCTATTATTAATCCATTTTTGTCAAGTGTTTACATGTGTGTAGGTTATTCTTCTTGGCCAAAAAAAATATCTCAAAATAATTGGATTCAAAATGGTGCACAACATCTTCTAATCCATAGGTATTCACCATAACCCCATTTTCATTTGAGTTTTAGTAAGTAATATTTAATTTAAAAATAAAATGAAAAACTACTTAAACATTCTAGTATGCCTGGTGGGACCCCTAAGGTCTCACTTTTCTTATTGAAATTCATTCTAAATTTATCTTTCTCTCCCTTTATTTTGTTTACTATATTCATTCAAAGAAAATCCAATTTTTTTTTCTAAAATTTAAAAATAATTTACATCCATTTTGCTTGTTTAGTTAGTTCATATAGAATAATCTAAGAATTTAATTTATCATAGTCATCACATCTCTCACACACAAACCAAATCATGAGCATAATAAAGTCATCAAACATTGACATAAAGGAACTGACTGAGATTTCATCACCTAGTAGTAACCTTCTTTTTGGCTATCCCACTTATATTTCACCACCAAAATGAGAACCAACTCAATACTTTGGCTAAGTATAAACCCTGGTCTTTTTATATATTTTGAATAAGCACTCAATACCCTTATGCTACAATGTGTGAAGTGAGTGGGTAGTCCCCAATACTAGGCCAAGTATTGATCCAAGTACAAAAATATTTACAAGACTAAACAAAACCTAAGACCATCCTTAGATTGCCACTTCTTAGAACCCTCAATAACCTTTTCATTTCTTTTATCACACTTTAAAGTTAAAAAGTAAAAATGTTTTAGGTATATCTTTAGCATGTGTATCTTTTCATCTTCACTAAATATGAGATAATAAAAAATAATCCTTTGTCTGCTTTTTGTTTTTATTTATTGATTTTTCCTTTATCACTACATGGTTTTGATAGACAATAGTCATAGAATAAAATTGAACCCCCAATTCAACCTCATCCATGGAGAATTATCCTAGTCCTCCTAATTTTTGTGAGTCTACAGGGGAAGGCATTCATTAGTATTATACCTAGGTTGATCCTAAATTCACCACTATATTAGATAGAAACCCCATCACACTTAACCATTATCTCAGTTCTCAATCTATATGCATCCCTCTTTCTCCCCATATGCAGTTCTCTAGGAACCCATATGCCATGACTTTAGAGGAAGGTAAAGGGTTTACCACCACTATGGTGTTTTCCCATAATAATCCTCTTCTGATTAGTTTTGAAACTACTACCATACAACCCTTAGGCAATCCACCTTTAGTGATGTCTAGTGTTCCATCCCCAACTACTACCCAAACTCAGAAAGTTATTGCACCTTAGCCTACAACTACTTAGCCTATCACCACATCACTTCAAAACTTAGTTACCTCAATCCTATTAATTCTTCCACCTATCCAAACTAGTTTACCCTTATGTACCCAAATGAAACCATTAAAATAAGCCCTTGTAAGTTAACTAATTCAATAGTATGCCCATTTGAATACCCAACACATAATACCTATGCAAGTTATTGGATATACTTATATCCCTTTACAATCACTATAGTATGTGGTGGCCTCTCAACCAATAATAACCACATAAGTTAATTATTCTTTATCCAAGGCTTTTTTCAATTAACTTCCTACATATCAAATCCCACAACAAAATGTTTTCAGAGGAATCCCTCAATACAACACCCAACCAAACCTCACAAGCATCTTTATGAAAAGGATGGCTAATTTGGAAGCCTCTACCTTTAGGAAAAAGAACATGATCACTTATGAGAACATTTGTAATGATCCTTTTAACCTAGTGGTCCTTATTAGGCCTTATCCTCCATGGTCGGAACTTCCAAAGTTCATAAAGTTTAAAAATAAGGATGAACCTAAATAACTCCTTTAAGCATTTAGACATGATTGCTACCTTAAAACCCATAATGAAGTGATTCTTCTTAGAACCTTTCCTATGTCATTAGTTGGACTTGCCCTATATTGGTATATCTCAATCCCATAACATTCCCTCTTCTCATTTGGGAAGCTAGCTCAAATATTCTTAGAACACTTTTCTATCAATATTGTAATAATATTCACTATTGCTAACCTTTATGCCATATGATAGTTTGATGACAAATCCTTCACTGACTTTGTGGCTATATGGATAAGTCTCATCAATCAACTTACATTTGCCCTTTCATAATTTGAGTTGATCAATTTATTCACTAGAACATGTGCTAAACACAGATCATTGATATTATGGGTACAATATTTTAAAACCTTTGATGAGGCATTTTCAATGGCCTACAAACTATAATTTAAATCCCTAGAAGAATGGAAAGTTAAATTACAGAATAAAAACTTTAAATATAATCCCTATAAAGGGAATAATAGCAATAACAATAAAACCAAAGGATCTGCCAATGCCATAGTTGTAAAGTCAGCACCACCACAAACCAAAAAACAATCTAAGCCCTACACCTCATAGGAATAATATTAAAAGTAATTAACACATTTTCCTCTATGAAAATATGCACCTTTAGGAGAATATTATGCATCTATTTTAGATAAATTACTAAAGGCATTTCTCATTGAGCTTCCTCCAGTAAGACCTCTTGATGATTTTTGTAACTTTCACCATGTAATAGGCCATGATGTAAGTAGATGTCATTATTTCAAGGGATTAGTATAAAATCCTATCGATCAGGGAGAGTTATAACTAGATAACCCTAACATACTCATAAATCAATCTATCAATATATTCAAGCATCCATTCCCTAATCATGCCTCCACATCTAACTCCATATAAGCTAATTCAGGATCTACCTTAGAACATCCATGTAATTAAAACCATCCATTACCAGCTTCTACCTAAGGAATTTGATAGTACCCCTATCCCTGATCTCATTATAGGAGACACTTTTAAACCATCCAAACTAAGTAAAGATATCCTAATACTTCCTCTAGTTTTCTAGATCTCATTATTTGGGATCCACTAGAGGAAAACATATCTGAAAATGCTCAAGAACTAAAAGAGGAAAAGACTATAAAGGAAAAGGTTTGCTTAGACATTCTGCAAGATGCCATTCTTCACATAATTTCCATACCTACATCTAGCATACCCATTCCCTCTAGATTATTACTTCCTAAGGAAACTATCATGTTACCTCAAACGAGCTCAAGATCAGTTCCCCCCATTGTTAAAATAAATAAATCCTAGAGAAAGCAAGGGAAAATCCATAGATGTCAAAAATAAAAACATCAGAGATCCAATGGTAAAATATCTACATCATCATCCTATTAGGATATAAATCCCTAAATAATACATCCCCACTACCTGTGAATAGATTTAAATAGGAAAGTTATCACTACAACCTATTTAGACAATAGCATCTATAGTATGACCCTATCCTTCAACCAAACTAAAAGCTACCATTATAAAATCCTCCACTAAAGACATGTACCATCAGAATAGGATCTTCCCATCATGATCATGCCAATACATAACCCTTTGAACCCCTATTATCTACAAGGTTTAGGTGTAATAACTTATCCTAAACACAAAGTACCTATAGTAGGGACCATTCAAATAGTTAGTTCACAAATCTAAGGTTTGAGGTCATATACCTCTTCCCTACCAATGCCTCAGAGGATTGAAAATTTGAATCAAAATACATTAAAGGGGTCTTATTCTAAGATCCTTGATCAACTTCTCTAGACCTCTCTAATTACCCTACCACCTATAATTTTTGTCAACCCTCATATTCAAAAACCATCATGGTATAGATAAAATATGACATGTGCATACCATCTAATAATAGGTTATGACATAGAAAGTTGTAACACATTAAAGGTCATAGTCCAAAATTTATTAGAAGAAGTTGATCTCTTAATAGAATAATTAGATCATGACCATCACCATAGTAGGGTTACATCCCCTTCAGGAAGTAACATACCACCTACAATATTATAATGAGTTGTAAAAGAGGATAAAACCTTTGATAAAGCTCAGTATCAATCTCTCCCTCAAGATATGGATGATTATGAGAACATAGTGAATCCCCCTTTGTTTTAGATAGATGTAGTTCACATATCTATGTGACCCCAAACCCAAAGTCATAAGACCCACAATCATGAAAAATCTAAAGTGATTATTTCCAAAGTGCCATCTCCTACCATAAATAGTCTAATAATGCCTAATCCTAAACCTAAAGTTTCTATTTTAGGAAAAAAACAAAACAACAATGCTTCAAAACTCATATAGATATCTATTCTAAAGCATCTTCATTAGCTTTCAATCAAGATGTCCCTATACAAAATTATCTAGAATTCTCCACAACACTGTGAAGCTATGATAGAAGCCTTATGAGCCACTGAGATATAAGCTAATGAACACTAGCCTTTATTAACTTTCATTACATCACTTTAGAAGCCTTTATCCATAACCTTTCATGATTCAAAAATACCACCCTTATAAGCTAATGACCAAGATCATGTACTATTTATCACTAACCAAATTGATCAAACTAGAATCAAATGAGTCATGATTGATAATAGCACCAATATAAACACCATCTCCTCTCATGCATTTAAACAGTTAAATCTACTTGAAATAGTTATAGCCCAATCCCCTATCATTCTACAAGCCTTTAAAGACACTATCACCCCTTCATTTGGAATGGTAACCATTTACTTTCAAGTAATCACATGTGTTCTCCATAAACTATTTTAAGTAATTGAAGGGGAGTTTTAATACAAAATTATCTTAGGATGCTCCTGGATATACACTATGCACTACATTCCCTCTACTTTGCATCGATGCATTAAGTTCAAATATGAGGGTAAAATCCACAACATCCCATCTAATCCTCATTCATTCAAATATTGAAACCTCACCTTCTACCCTAATTATGTCTTAATGTCATTTCAAAGTGCTACCTTGTCATCATCCAATGAATCATCCACTACCATGAAAATCCTTATGTCATGAATTGGTAAGGTTTCCATTGATTCTATATTTCAGTAGTTATTAATTGGACAATACCATTTATTGATACTCAATACTCTCCCTAATCTACAAGAATATGGATGTTTGAATAAATAATAGGCTTATTGTCCAAATTTGAGGTAAATTATTCATTTTGGTGCATGTTTACTTCACACCCATTTGATCTATGGAGGAATTGACCAACCTTTTTGAGGCCTTTCTAACCAAAACCATACTAAACCATTTAGCTCAAACTTTTCATTATTTAATAAAACCCATTTCATAGATACATACCTATGATGGTGTGTGTGGAAGGGTTTTGGCATAAGACATTATGAATAAGGTCCACACAAGGTTACATTGGGAGATTTTAGAAAACCCATGAAAAACATGGACTTAGTTTCAACAAAAATCATAAAACTACCCTGGATATTACCCTCTTTCCAATCCTTGAAGAGGATATACCATCCTCACCATCTATCACACCTTCTTCAATTAACAACATTATATCCATTCCTTCAAAAAAATTATAATCAATACCATTGCTATAGAACCTCTTGCCTATCATCAAAATAAAGAGGTCTTAACCATTCCTCTATCCTACCTAGACATGATCAGGCATGATTTTCCCACCATCTTTATTCTTTAGTACCAGGATGATGAGTCTATCTTAAATCATTGTAGGCATAGTGAATGCCCATATTCATAAATCCCTTCCATCAAAAACCTATAGTTTATTAAATGAAGCCACCATTTATGTTAACATAGGATCTTATGAGATTTTGCAAATAGTTAAGGTCTGTAAATCCTTAAATCCCCAAGAGTACCAAGATTTCACTAGATTTCTAATATATCATAGTGAAGCATTCACTTGATCATATAGTGATATTCCTAGTATAAATCCTACCATCATCATCCATAACATTGCCACATTCCGTGATGCTAAACCTATCAATTAAAAAATCTATAAGATGCATCATCACATTATGCTCTTAAACAAAGAAGAGTTATAGTGCCTCTTATCCATTAATTTTATCTAACCTATTGACTACCCTCAATGGGTATCCAACATCCTCCCTATCACCAAGCCTACAAGGGGAATTTGCCTTTGCAATGAGTTTCAAGACCTTAGTCTCACTTATCCAAAGGATGATTTCCCTCTCCCTATATTGACCAAGTAGAATATTTAAACATTGTCCATAAAATTTTACCACTAATAGATATTTTCTATGGATATAATCATATTGTTATCACACCAAAATACCAACATGATACTTCATTTATTACTCCCTAGAGGAACTTATGCTATCGAGTCATGCCTTTTGGCCTAAAGAATGTAGGATCCACCTATCAAAGAGATATGATTTACATCTTCCATGATATCATTCATAAAATTTTGGAAGATTATGTGGATGACTGCCTAGGTAAGTCAAAGTTACAAAAAGACCAACTTTCTATCCTAAAGGTTATCTTCACTTAATCCAATTTCGTGTCTGTTTAAATTCTAAGAAATGCATTTTTAGAGTATTGATACGCAAGATCCTAGGTTTTATTATCTCCATACATGGGATAGAATTCAACCCTACCAAAATCAAATCCATCTTAGAAATTCCACCCCCATCTAATTTTAAACAACTTTATAGTTTTCAAGGTAAATTGAAATCTATCCATCATTTTATCTCCTAGCTATTTGATCATTGTCAACCATTCCATCACCTTGTCAAGAAGGATATCCATTTTAACTAGTATTCTAGTTGTCAAGAATATTTCAAATATCTTAAGAGATACCTTCTCTCACCACCAGTTCTCACTCTTTATAAAAAGGACAACCATTCTTATTGTATATTTTCACTAAGGACCATGCCCTTAGAACCATGCTTTCCCATCATGATGAGCAGTGCAAAGAATAGGAAGTTTACTATATCAATCACACACTTTTTGAGTATGAAACATGTTATTCTCATATATAGAAGTTGTGCCTAGCCATGGTATTTATAGATACTATGCTATTAGATTATCCACTCAATCATAAAGCCTATATCACCATGAACATTGATCTCCTGAAGTTTATGCACTCCAAGCCTTATCAAAATTAGTGAATGACCAAATGGATTATGATTTTGGTAGAATTTGATCTAGAGTTTATCCATTAATAAATTATTTAAATTTCAAGTCATTGATCAACTTGTTGAGTTACCTCTTTCTAATAATTATCCCCTTAATTATGAATTCCTAGATGAATCTATAGCCTCCACATCTTAAATATATCTAAAATATCAAATGACTTTATTATTTGATGGATCTAAATGTGAGAATGGTGGGGGAGATGGAATTATCCTAATATTTCTTTGGGTAACACCTATCCCTCTATCATTTAAGCTTGGTTTTTACTACACTAATAATATGGTAGAGTATGAGTCTTTGATCATGGGTCTCCAAACTACTTTAGCCTTAGGTGTTAAGACACTCAATATCTATGGTGATTCTCATCTTGTGGTCAATCAAATTAAGGGAATGTATTAGTGTAAGAATGACACCTTTCATAATTATAAGACCTTGAATGATCATTTACTTTCCACTTTCAGTAATTATGCTATCTAGGCCACTCCTCGATCAACTAATAATTTTGTAGATACTATGGATTCCTTGGCCTCTTTTATCTTATCTTTGTCTCAAGAATCTAATTTATTTGTCCTCATTCATAGGATTAATCATCCTTCCTTTACCAAAATTGACCTTCCTTCCATACACAGTGTGGAGGAAGATCCATTAGATCTCTGGTATGCATAGATATTTGATTGCCTATCAAGGGGGATTATTCCTCCAGATCTATCTAAAAATGGCAAGTGAGATTTCTAACATTGTATCATGTATTTTTCCATACTAGGAAGTGTTCTTTATAAGTATGGTTTCAAAAATATCCTTCTTTGATGCTTTTAGAATCATGAAGTTACCCTTGATATCAAAGAAGCTCACGATGGTTCATGTGGAGGAAATTTTAGTGGCCACACCATTGCTAAGAGAATCACACGATTGGGATATTATTGGCCCAACTTAAATTATGATTGTTATGAATATGTTAAGAAATACATCAAGTGTCAGCAACACACCAACCTATTCCAAGTCCCTAGTCAAGAATTGTAAGTAACCCAGGGCTTTTGGCCTTTTTCCCAATGGGGGCTCGATCTTATAAGTTAAATCAATCTTAAATCTTCCCAACATCATGGATTTATCATTACCACCACCTGGTATTTTAATAAGTGGGTGGAGGCTATCCCCCTTATCTTGACCAAAGAAGATAAAATTATTGAATTCATAAGTCAAAGTATTATTTGTCACTTTAGCATCCCTCATAAGATCATCACATATAATGGAAAATATCTTAAGAATAAAAAGGTTCAAGAGATCTGTGATTCTTTTAGCATTAAGCTCAACTTTTCCTTGCCTTACTATCCTCAAGCTAATGGATAGGTTAAGGTATCTAATATGACTCTTATCAAAATCCTAACCAAAGTTGTTAATGAAGTAGGCAAGAACTGACATCTGCATATTCCCTTTGCTTTATAGGCTTATCAAACTAGTATTAAAATCCCTATAGGTGCTACTTATTTCTCCCTAGTCTATGGTACTAAATCCATACTTCCTCTCAAAGTTTATATTCCTTCCCTTTTCATCTCCCTAAAAAATATCATTTTTGAGGATGACTTCTGTCAGGAATAATTAGCCCAACACAAACTCTTGGACAAGCATCGATCAACTACCCTTGATTATTTTCATGTCTATCAAGAATAAATAAAATTAACTTATAATTAACATCTAAAAGAATGTGAATTTAATATTGGAAACCTTTTCTTAAAGGAAAATCAACATGTAACTAATATAGAAAAAAGAAAAAGGGGGAATTTACTCTAAATTAGCTTGGACCATATATCATCACCCATAAGTATAGATCTAGTGCATATCATTTGGCCTCTTTTGATGGGAAATCAAAATGAAATCCTTTTATGCATTGCATCTACATCCTTTTTACTATTAATAAATCTTAATCACTTTGGTCTGCCAATTTTAGTTTATAGATTTTATATCCTTCTTATTCTTATACCAAATAATTATATATAGAGACATGTGGTTATCCAGTAGTATTGCCCATTTTTACCTTGAATATAAATACCTGGATCTATTCATAACATGCTCTAATTGGATAATCTTTGCCTACAATGGGAAGGGTCTCCATATCATTATTCCCTAAAATCCCTCCCTATCACTAATTCATTTTGAGAATAAGTGTTTTATCTTATGTATCAAAGATTTGGTAAATTATCATAGGATACTTGAAGCCAATCCATAAGGTAATAATAATACTAGGATCAAAACTAAATCAAACCATATACAAAATAAAATCAAAATAAATAGACTGATCCCTCAAAGGACAACTATCTAAATCAACAAAATCTATAAAAATATACAAAAGTGCAAGTAGCTCCCTCAAAGGATAACTATTCCAAAAAATCATAACTCAAAATATAGACCACTCCCTTGAAGGATGGCTATCATGTATAAAATATCCCTAGAAATCTTCTTGCACTGATCATCTCTATTTAATTTAGTAGACTTTCTCCATTGATCAGTCTATGTGGATTGTCACAAAAGGAATCTAGATTTGAGCCTTAGTTTTAGGTATTCAAGATGGAAACATCTTCTTCTTAAGAATTCACTTTCTATTAAATCCTAAAATCAAATCCTTAGATCTTGAACTTAGTTGACCTAAAGTTGTTAGGATTATTATTAGTAGTTTTTTAAGGGTGCACATGCATTCCTTTCAAGTGGTTTTCTTGGGTCATGGTATGAGCAAATAATGAGCAATAATCCCTTTGTATATTAAATTAATTACAATATTTTTCCCACCTATATTAACAAATATCCTAATCCATTAATTCACAAATCCATAAACATAAAATCAGTAAGTTATAAATGACGTCCATGATAATCATAATCCATAAACATTACTCATAATCTATAATGTAATCCAAAGTCCATAATCATAAATCCAAGTCAAAATTTAAGTTTTAAATCCATGATCTATAATCACATCACATAAAATATATAGTCCCTAATCAAATAATCAAATATACATCCACAATCCATAATCCATAACAATTTTTGCATAAAAGTCCACAATCCATAACCTAATCAACTCACTAAATCCATAATCACATAATCAAAGGCATATCCATTTTAATCATAAACATTGTAAGCATTAATCCATATATATCACATCCACTATAATATAATCATGATCCATAAAACATTTTATAACATTTAAATCCATAATCAAATACTCTAATCACATCACATAAAAATCCATAATCACTTGATCTAACTCAAATCCATAATGTCCATAATCCATAAACATTTTAAATATAAATCCATCACATATAATCAACTATAATAAATCACATCATAAAATCCATAATCATATACTCCATATCCATGTAAAAATATATGTAAGCATCATCCATGAATATCCATAATACATAAACATAATCCATGAACATCCATAATCCATAATAAAATACATAACAACAACATAATCCATAATCATGAAATATATATCAAATGATCAATGTACATCAAATTATTTGTATACATTTTTATGACTCTCTATCTAGTATAATGAATATAAATACATGCATGGTATACTATGTAAACTAGAGACTTCTCAGTTGAATGCTTAGAAGGGTTCCACCCCCATTTTCATCTCCATCCTTATCCCTATATCTCCTTTGAGAGATGCTCTACATGCTCATTGACCCTATGTGTGTGTGCTTAGAGGACCTACCCTATGTGGATATATGGGTAGCATATCATGGAGTCTCTAGAAGCTGATATAGAATGATATGCTCATATTATCTCATCTTCACTACTAGTTCCCTATGTCATGTAATGGTCATGGTCCCTACATGTCCAATGTTCAACCTGCCACCTCTCTAATAATCTACACCAAGGGCTCACTCCCCCTCCCTCCTCCTTAGAGTGTCCCTATTGACCTTATAATGATCCCACTCCTCCACCACCATATCATGATTCAATTTCAATGAGTCAAACCCCACCTGTAATATAGCCAATCAAGTTTAAAGGGTATCCCACTCTATCCACACTATGGTCAACACTCCCTATATTGTAGCTAGTTGTCCCTATAGGGTAATACACTATGCCCTTAGTGTATCCATCTCTATGATAAAATTTGATATATATATATATATATATATATATATATATATATATATATATATATATATATCCTCCTCCTCTATCTCCTCCTCCTTGGCATGGATGCACCACCCTATCCTACCTCAAACCCCAATACTTAGCCGACCATGTTGTATATGTGGGAGTACACATCACATCATTTCTAATGACCTTGTAGTGGTACCCACTCCTCCTCTGTTAAGACATTTCTAATGACTAGTTATGGTATCTCCCACTCTGTCTCATCCTACTTGTATATGTATAAGGCCCATCGAGTGTTTTGTACTAACCTAAAATACCACCACACTCATAAAAAATGGAGGTAATTTAAGTACTCTTTTTTCCTACCTATCACCCAATCCTCCATTCATATCCATGCCATTTCTACATCCACCTTAGGCCAGTAGGAAACCTCAAATAAGGTCTCAAAATAATGTCTATCTCTCAATCCCTCTAAGACCCCTTTATAGTAATTGAGGTCATGGGTGATAACATCTATGAATCCTCATGATAGAACAACCTTTCATCATAAGAAGGCCATGTTTTAATATATATCATATCATCATATCCATAGGGTACCAATGAGCCACACTATCCTAATGTGCTTGTAGGCCCATCACTAAACAATAAAAATGACATCTAGTTTGTAGTACCTCTAGGTCTTCCAACTCTAAAGCTCCCCATAAATCTATGCTAGTAAATTCAATAGCCATGAAAAAACTATGTGGTACTCTATCATATCTATAATAACACAAGTTAGGCTCCATGTAAATTTACCTCCTCCTGAGTTTGGGAGCGCATAGTAAGATATCACCAACATCCTCATCATAAGCATGCCTCTCCCCATTGTGTCAACTCTATATATAGGCTTAAAAGTGAAACCACCAGTAATAAAATTGATACCATCTACATCATCACCATATAGGCATGTCAGGGTTTCTCCTCATCCCTACTCATTTATAGGTACTATCACTACTCCCTACACTAGAAGTCATAGCATCTGATAGATGTCCTCCTCTATGATGGTCATCTCCCTAATTGATAGATAGTTAGAAGATCCTGGTAGTGACATCCTAACACTCCATAAAATCCACCAATAATATTATGTCTCGATGATTGCACCTATAGTAGCACACCCCTCCCAAGCCTATCACTTCTAAATGTACCTAGTCATTATTGTCTAGATGTATTTGTAGTTATTCTAATAAGTGTGGTACTCGATCTCACATCTACATTAGACCTCATTCCTCACCATATATCATCCCCTATAAGCCTAAAAATCTCTTAAAAACTACAAATTATCCTAACCCTAGACTTTATTCTAAACCTTTCACATTTTTATGTGAATTAGTACCGATCCCTTATAGATCATCATTATTCCATCCAAATCAATGTCATTTAGGTGAAATGACATCGATTCCCTATGAATCATCATTGATTCACTAGGGAATTAGTGTTGATTCTTCAGTGCCATCTTCCCATAATCCTAACTCTCTCCTAACCCTAAAAATCTTAAAAACTTAAAAAATTCAAAAATTCACAAAAATTAATTAAATAATAGACCTACCTCATCCCTTGTGCATCATCATTTCCTTAATCCCCTACCATTAGTATCCATCTCATTTCATCTCACACTCATCATTTGAGTTCTCAAGCATCATTTGGTTTTCACAAATAATAAATGTACCCTTTTTCATGTCAAACTTGCTTATATACTTAACTTTGAATTAGTTTTGATCTATGTTAGATCGACACCATTTGGGTAGATCATCATTGATTCATTTTAGATCAATATTGATTGAACCCTTTTTTATACTACTTTAAATTTCATGTACATCCAACCTTTCTCCTTAGCTTTATCCTGGTACCTTACCACATCTACCCTATTATTTGACTTACACCATTTAAGGTTTGTGTATTTTGACCCCCTGTTGGTCCCATATCCTAGATAATGCATGTAATATTTTGGGTATCTCCATTTAGTGGGTCCTAATAGTGAATTATCCCTTGAGAATAGATGTCTATAGGTATCATACACAATGTATAGCACATTAGATGCTTAGATCAACCAACCCTATCACTTGTTCTCTTATTTAACCTTCATTTAAGCCCACTTGTTCATAGTTATGGAATTTTATTATGGGATTTGCCTTGGGTCATCTCTACCTATATTATCCTACATTTTATCAGTTTAAAACATATACTTTATGTTATGCATCCACATTTATTAGATCCCATCTATTATCTATCCATCCCATCCATTTTTCTAGTTTAAAACCCTTCACCTACTCCTCAGCCTTTTTTGGATCCTAGTTTAAGGGGGGATAGCCCCTCACATAAACCTAGGGTAGTGGACTTCTCATGGTTTTTGTCTCATGGCATGTATTCCATATCGATCTATAAAAGGGGCAAAAGTAAACACTAATTTTTTACCTTATGGATGATAAATTAGGTGTTGTAGGTCCTTACTTTTATTTTAATCTCCTAAATAATCCTTATCCTAAGGTTTAATATTTTACCATGTACAACTTGGTAATTTATCTTTATTATTACCTTTTTACCCCTAACCTCCTAAATTCATTTATAACCCAAGGAATCTACCCCTAACCACTTTACCCCCACATGATTTTGTTACCAAAATTCCATGTGTATCAAAGCCATTATTACCCAAGGTTGAAACAAAGGTTCCAAGTTAGGTGAATCACTAATGATTCACCCATGATTGACATCGATTCTCTAGATCAACATCAATCCTTAAATACCCAACCAACCTTTACATTCTAGACATAAAAACTCAGAGCCTCGAATTTATATGATATTTATAAGAGAATTAGTGATGTCTTTAATAACACTCTACCAAAATTTTAATACTTTAATCCATATCCTTTATCAAGCCCAAGAAACTACCTATGTTTGTGGATAATTTTTATTTTGCTTGTAAATGGATCGAAGGTAAGTAATTATGTTTTATTTATATCATTTTTTGTCAATTATTCTATTATTATCTATTTACATAATCTTTAAAATACCATTTTCATCCCTCTATATCTATTTATCATCCTTTATTAGCTAATCTATCTCATCTATTCTCTATTTTTATTAAACTCAATCATAGAGAGAATCAATGTCGATTCATCCTGAATCAACATTGATTCTATAGATCAACATTGATCCTATCTAGATCGACATCAATCCATTATGTTTAATTCATAAATATCAAGACCTTAATCCTAGACCCCTATTTGTAATCCTTTATTAGTTTATTTTAATTTGAATATTACTAATTTATTATCATTTGGATATGGCCTTTTTTGTAGATGACTTTACCAGGTCTAGTACATAATGTAATCAGTATCACTATCTCCTTATAGTTTCCCAACCCTTGTTTGTTGATCATAGTGACATAGATTTTGAGATATCTCTCTACATATCATTTATTTTCCCTTTCTCAAAGACACTAAAGACCAATTAGATATCATACAAGATGATATATAATTGACTTTAGCTTACTGGGAGGAATATTTCATTTATATTGGTAGCTTAATTGAAGATTGAATCTTAATTATCATTGTTATCCTATATTTTATCTATTATAATTTCATATGATTTTTATCCACTTAATTACATAAATATTGGACTGGCATAGTGGAATGACATCCCTCTAAGGAATTATACCACTTCATGTAACTGATCTTAAATCAAAAAATCCACCCATCTCTATTATTAATCCATTTTTGTCAAGTGTATACATGTGTGCAGGTTATTGTTCCTAGCCAAAAAGAATCTCTCACAATCTTTGGTTTCAAAGTGGTGCACAACATCTTCTAATCCATGGGTATTTACCATAAACCTTGTTTTAATTTGAGTTTTATTAAGTAATATTTAATTAAAAATTAAAATAAAAAACTACTTAAACATAATTATTATTGCCCAATTAATTCATCAAAAGGACTAAAATAACTAGGTAATACCATTTTTGCCTGAATAAATGGAATGGGTATAACTGAAGTGAGCACTATAGGGTCATGACTAATTATCAATGACTGTATTGATGGAGGTGCCTAAGTGGGTTGAGTTGTAGGAATAAAATCAACTTTACTAGGATGGATCAAAGGAGTGCCCATGTCCAATCTATAAACTTATGGTTGGGGAAAATAATGAAGTGCAATCATTTTGAGTATCTTATTAATCAATTATTCTTCAATCTCCCCAATAGGTTCCTCTTCATGTAACCCTATAGTAATTACATCACTTTTATTTATGTGTGGGTCATATTGGATATTTTGAGCAATCTCTATTGCCATCCCCAATCCATGCATCTTAATACATACTTTAGAATAATCCTCATTATCCATAAAAATGTAATCATGTGAGTGGCTAACATGACCATATTTAACCTTAATTATTCATTTATGATATTTGATATGTTGGGATATTATTCCATTGGGATTCAAGTGTTTATACTCTATCAAGCTAAAATAGGACTATGATCAATGTTTTGAAGATCTGATAATTTGACTCCAGTATTTGTACTACTATCTACCAATACTTTGAGGTGTTTTATGGATTTTAATCCCTATTTTTGTTGATCTGTAATCAGTATCCATAATCTTAGATAACTAAAAATCTATATCTTATTTTTCCAACTTGTCTAACACTTGTCTAGGAAGGTATAACAAAGAAACATTAGCTCCCTCTACTTTGATAACAATGTGATCAGGATAATACCAATAATTACCCAAAGTTTTTAATGACCTCCTAATTTCCTCTAATAATTTGAGCATATGTTTACCATTGATTATTTTTTATAAGGGTAAAATATAATTTTAATCATCTACATAATCTCTCTAAACCTGTGAATGTGGAAGATATTAAAGTCATCACAAATTCTACTATCTGCATTCCTTGGTCATAATTGAGCTTCCCTTGGTAGGGTGATTATAGAACATGTGGCATCTGATAAATAAGACATCATGAAAAAATGTTTTGTTGGTATGTTTTGAAACACCCTATGTCATTTCAAATTGTAACTAATAACCTCTATGATAGCAGGAATTTTACTATCATCATGTATCATTGACATTAAAGGTAACCAATCATCATCTACATATATTATAGATGGGCCCCTATATATCATGTTCATAAGGGCCATAACAATCCTAACTCCTGGCCTAAATTGCATGATGGGAAGGTTTTTTATATTTACAAAGTTGTTAATATTATTTTATAAGGCCTTTAATGTTTCTCTAAAATTACTTTTATATAACTATTTTTATATGGTATTAAAATAATATACCATATCACTATCAAGGAGTCTATAATATTTCTTAAATGTTGGCCTAGTTATGAATGTTACAGGTTTAGTTTTGCCTATTTTATGAAATATATCATTTTTATAAGAACCAACTATAAAAAAATTATGAAAGACATTAATGAAAGGAAATACCTATGGTTTTGTAGCTAATTTTTAAAGTTTTATTGCTTTGATAACTAACAAATCATCGATGTGTTCCCTTTTTGGTAGAGGTAAGTCATTTTCATCTACATATGGTTTGACATTTTCTAATTTTTTATAAAGAGATAGATAGTGAATAAAATTTCCTACCATATCACTTTGAATAAATATTGTATTCATGAATTTTATTGACATTCCAAAGTAAAATATCAAAGGTGTAGGGAGATTCTCTTCTACATTAATTGTTGTAGTGTAGTCAATCTTTGAGTTTTGGTTACCAATTTATAATTTTGTAGTAGATAAATAACTCTTAATTTTGGTTGTTTTTATATTTTGATGGAAATATAAATTAAATCATGTTGGGTATGATGAATGAGATTATGTGTTCCAAATTTAATGTGATAATATTTCATTTGTGGGAATTAATACAAAACAATGGTCCATGTCAATTGTCTTTCCATTTTAATTTGATTTTACAATGTACACTTTCATGGGATTTTCATTTTACACATGTCAAATTTTTAATTATTTTTTTTGTTCATTCAATTGATTATCCTTTTGAAAAACCTTCCAAAATTGACATTTGATGATACATCACTAGATATTATCTATATGAAGAGATGACTAGATCGATATTGATTTTAGGTTCAAGTTGTGTCAGTAACTGACACATGTCATATTTTATTGCTTAGTTCATAGATTATATTTTTATTTTTATCTTTGATTATGAATTAGGATTCAAGGTAATGACACATAGTATGACACGTGGCATCTAATTATGCTAGGAAAGACATGTGGTGCCTAACTTCCATTATTTGGTTCACATCTTTGTGATCAATCACCTTGACTATATATATTATGGTATTGATGTTATGTCACATGGCATGATATCATTTAATTGGGTATTTATCACTTTTTATAACTTATTATTGAACTACCTAAGGGAACTTATAAATGAAATCAGAACAAAGATGGAGGAGGTTACCTCTAGCATTTGTGCTGCTGCTGTAAACATTGGAAAGAGAGCAAATGAGGAAATCAAAACTTTGGAGGGGCCTAGCAAGAAAACTAGACAAAGCTCAAGAAGGAAAGCAATGCAAGAGGGTTCAATGCAGGCGACTGCTGCTATCCAAGACACTGTTGTGAAAGGCAAGGAAGCAGTGAAGATGATATTGGAACTAGAAGAATAGTTCCTGGTTCTTATAGTTGGTTTTACTAGTTGGCTGTGATATCTGGTCTTGGTATCTGGTTTTTTGAACTTTTTTACTATGGAGTTTCTAGGTCTCTATAAAACTAGGGTATATCTTTGGTCTTCCATTTGTTAGCTTAAGGTCTTTGATTTCCTGGTTTTATACTTCGATGAAGTAGGTTTAAGGTTCTGCCTATGGTCATTACTGTTCTATCTTTCTCTTTTTGTTCAGGGTTTCGGGGCCCCTTCAAAACCTATTTTTACCTTAATCTAAAACTTATTATTGAACTACATATCCTAAAATGTAGCAATATTAAGACATATGGCTTGATCTCATTGAGTTGTTTAGTTAGTACATTTTAAATTTCAATTATTTTAACAAAATAGTGATAAATCAAATGAATGATACTTGGTAATATTTCTCTTAAGTTGGGTAGTTATTTCCTTTGTTTAAATTTAATCTTGGTCATCTCTTTTAAAAACTATTGGTAATCCAATTAAGAGACATGGATATGATTTCGCTGAGTCAAGAGGTTTGGCTAAATGCCTAGCTAGCTAATTTATGTAAAATTGTTGATGAGTTGATAGAGTGTCATGTGACATAATTTTAATAAATCAATACACAAAGTGATAAAATTAGATCATGTTGTGTAAAAATTGTTGATGAGTGATGACCTATTCAACTAACATATCCTAAAAATACAAAAGAAGACTTGAATAAAACACCTTGTTAGTTATGTTAGTCAAAACCCAAAACCTAAATTGGATAACATTTTGATTTTAACATTCAAATAGGTAGAATTATAATGTTCCCATTAAACACAAGGTAATAATTGTAAACACTCATTTTTGTCCACTTTTATCTCTAAATGAACTTCAGACTAATTTCTACCAAACTATATAAATTAAGCCTGGAAATCACTAAACATCCCAAATTCAACTACACATTGGACATAAGTCCATATAATTACATAAAATCTTCCCTATTTTGGGTATTACCCTGTATGTAATGATAAACTCTAAAACATTCATCCCTAGTCATCTTTTGATCAAGAAAATTGACATTTTGACCAATTAAGCAGGGCACTTAACCCAATTCTTAAAATAACCAAAAGACTAAGCATAATTAATTAACCAAAAAAATTAAATTAAATGCTTAAGTGAAAAATACATTTTTAATTAGTAAATATGTAATTTTTAAAGAGGTTTTAAAAAAAATATGAGGTCATGATGATATCATCATCTTCAAAGTCAAGAATTGTAAAATATCAACATAAATACTATAAATATTTGGAACTATTGAGCCATGCCTCAATAAATGCATAATTAAAACCATTAATAATTTCATTTGCAATCCCAAAACTAACTCTAGCCTAACTAAAATTGGGTTAGATTTAGTTGAAACCCTATAAATACAAGTGCCATGACCATTCTTAACAAAGCTTTTGTGTGGAGACAAATAATGTCAAATTCTTACTAGAAAGCTTCATTGCCAATACAAGCCAAGATCCAACTTTCAATGGGACAAGAGGAGGTGATTCCCATAAATCATCAATCATTAAAAAATACCATTTGTTCACCTTGCTGAGCATAAGACAACTCTCATGCCAACAAGAAATTCAAATCATAAAGGAAGGTAAAAGTGATTGATTTTGTCTTCTCATTTCCTTCTTTTAGTTTGTTACTTGTTCAACCTAGTACTTAGACTTAAAATGTTATTTATCATTGATTTTTTGGGTTTTATCCACTAAAAATAGGTTTCTAACATTGTCCTTATAATCCTATTTTATAAGAATAGCTTAATTTATAATATTATTAATATCTTGTGTAGAGTGGGAATGTGCCCATTTAACAAAAGGTAAAAATATTGGCTTGTTTATAATAAGTTAATATTCTTATCTTGATGTCATGTAGAATATTATACACATGTTTGATAGGAATATTATTTATTGTTAGAATGTAGATGTTAATATTATCCTTTACCTTGTGTAGAATGGGATTAATTCATAATATTCTAATGTTTAACTTATGTATAATACTCTTAATATAATTGAATGAATATGGGTTAGAATGTGGATGTTCATATTATTCTTATCTTCTTCAAAATGGTCACATTCCCATTCTACACAAGATAGGATTATTAAAAACTATAAATTATATTTATTTTTTGTAGAATGGGATTAAATTATAAAATTATTATCCTAAACATATATAATAACTTAATGTAAATTCAACAATGAAACACATAAAGTTGAAGAGACAACATTTTAACACAAACTTCAAAAATTGTCAAAAACTTTTATTGGTCATATTAATTACAAAAATTATTCTCTTTATATTGTTTAAGAAAAATTTAGTAACCTATCACTTAGGATGGGATGGCCTCATATTTGAAGATTAGTTGAGTTTTACAATGTCTAAATTATGACTATGTGTTAAAAAGCATGCAAGTTGTGCATGAAAAAATTACATTAAATATATTACTAACTTAGAACCAAAATCTCTTTTAAAAAATTAGTCATAGCTAATAATAAAAATAGGTCAAGTCTTGCATGAAGACTTAGTTGGAACTACTAGTTAAATTTTAACCCAAAGATCTAAAGTGTCACCAAGAAATCCCCTATTAAAGTAACATTCACAACTAGTGTCACTAGAGTTTAAACGGATGTATCTCATGTCACTATGTAGAATGGGCACATGCCCATTTTGAGTAATATTTTAAAAGTATTATCAATTAATCCCATTTTACAAAAGTCTATAACAATGGGAATGTGTCCATTCTACACAAGAAAATAATATTGGATTCATTTTAAGAGTAAAATATTCTTATCTTAATGTCATGTAGAATGGGCAGTTATCCAATATATATGTCAAATATCTTTGTATTATGTAGAATTAGATTAATTTATAATATTATTAGTAGTATCTTGTATAAAATGGGAACATGCCCATTCTCAATGTTAACAAAAAAAATCAAATCATGAATTCATAGTTTTTTGTTTTAACCTATGTTAACATCTAGATAAAATATCATGTTAGATTGATTACGTATGTATTGTTAAGAATAATAGAATGTTAAACATAGATGATGCATATTGAGACTCATAATTCTAGATGCATCTTTAAATTTAATATATTCAAATGTGTTAGATAGGATAACTTAGAACTTCTCAAGATAGATATCTATGAATACAATAGTATATATCATCAGATAGGATTATCTATATCTATTTTACTAAATCTAAATATAATGATGTATTCTAATAATCACATCTTTTCTTTATGTCTCTATGTTCTAGTTTATTTCCATACGATTTTGTGAAATTCATTTATTCTATGATAAAAACTTGCATATGATGTATGCTATGGTATAACCATTTAATTTCATGGGTTTTTAACTATTAATTGATATACATTAAAAAACCCATCAACATCATCCCCATACTTAATCCTTTTTCTCTTCCCCAAGACAACCCAAAATAAATAATCTAACAAGATATATATGTACTTGGTCATTGTGGTAAAATTTGCTTATTTATATTTATGGGCTTGGTCTCAAATGATTTCTACTTTGTGAGATAGCTAGTGGCTCAATTAGATTTATACTCCAACTATATATTTTCTCAAATCAATTGCATTATATCATAAAGGGTGGGGTGGTTATCAACAACACTAAACTAGGTCTTAATTTCCTTTGTCACTTTTTCAAGTTTACCCATGAAGCAATTGATGATGTCACCTAATTATTTGAGGTCTATTATTATATATGCTCTTTATTTTTGTTGTTTCTAAATTTTATCTCTAAGTTCAAAAATTCACATCTTTTTGGTGCCCATTAGATCCTTGGAAATATCATATCAAGTTACTTATTGATTTAGCTCCTCTTCAAAGCTATCTAAGGCATTTTTCACCTCTACTGTTGTCTCTAGACACCCTAGTGTGACATCAATTTTTTTTAGTATCATACACTATTACTTTATGTAGAGAATTACTATTAGTTTTCATCGTGTTTCAGTTTTGGATGTTCTCATGTAAGGGTTTTGTATTTTTTTTATGTTTGATCTCTTATATGGTAGTTTCCTTGATATTTTATTTCTCTACCTATGAAATGTATTTATTATTAATCAAATTTTACAATGTATCTATGAACCAATGTGTGATAGGTATCTTTCTATCTATTTCAAACTATGGCGTAACCTTTTTCATCTCCTAAATGGCATATTTTAGTGTTTCATCTGACACTTTACATATATGCATCCAATCATATTATATACTTTCCTATAATAATTTTATCAAGTTTTGATTCATACAAGTGGTTAATGCATGCAAATTTATATTTGTTCCTTGAGGAATTACTTCATTTTCCATGGGAGTAAGAAACATGGTGTTGATTTTTTTAGGCTAGGCCAAAATGGCTTTGATTTGAGTGAAGGGATCTTGGGGTGGAAGACTTAGTGTAGATGGAGTGGATTGACATGTAGAAGTGGTGATCATCTGTTTACTAGAGATGGAAGGTGTAATGGAAATTATTTTCTTATGAATGGGTGGTGGTGGTGGTAGAATTTGAATAAATTTATTTTTAGTGGCTTCCACAACTTTCTATCATGCTTTTTTCTATCTATATCTTGGCTTCATCAACCTTCTTATTTTTCTCTTCCTTGATGTTTTAGGTTATTTTTTCTACCACTTTTTCCTTTTTCTCTTTGTCTGTCTACCTTCTCCTTTTTCTCCATCTCTTTCTTATCCTTTTTATCCTTCTTTAATTTCTCCTTCTCTTCTATCTATTTTTTATTCTTCTCTTCTCTCTACTATTTCTCATTTTCTACCTTCCCCTTTTTTTCCTTCTCTTCCTTCTCCTTTTTATCCCTCACTTCATTTTATTTCTATTTATATGTCATTAATGTCTTGGATACTTTATGTTTGTTAAGGGAATATTTTTGGTCCTTTTTTTCAACCTCTACTTTTTTTTCCAGAGCCTTTTCTTCATCCTTATTTAATTTCTCCCTCATCGTTTTTTCTTATTTTTGTAATTTTATTTTTTCTTGATTGTTTTTAACCTCCTTTTATTTTTTTAATTCTTTCCTCTTATTTATTTCTTTCAAACATTTTACTTATGTGGCTTCTTGTTATGTCTTGGCCAGTCTGATGGTTAGGGATTTTTTTAAGGTTTGTTATTCTTGTTCACCCTTTATGTCTAGCCATTCTTATTTTTCCATCTATATCCATGTTTTTTCTACCATCTCTATAACTGAGATGTAAATAGTTGATTCGTTTTGGAGTTAGTCTGATTTTTTATGTGAAATTTTTGCCTTTTATTTTTCTATTTATGTTTCTCATTGGGTGGCATATAATTTATTTGAAGTGTAGGATGTGTTCATTATTTTTGTGAGTGTATAAATCCAATAAATTTATGTTCTATAATTTTTCCCTCTTTATATGCATGTGTCCCTATCATTTGGTGTGTTTTAAATTATATATGTTTTCCATGACTTTCACTTACTTCTTTAGGTGTTGCTTCTTGTTATGTGGCTTCTTCTTATTCTTCTTCATCATCTTATATTGGTTTATTTCTATATTTTTTCCATGTATTTCAACCAATAAATGCTCTATATTAGATTACATATATTTCATGGTGGACTTCCCTGGTTCTTTTAGGAATGATCAAATGATTATAATGAGTTATTATATTTTTATATCTAAAAATTCATAACCAAGGGATGGAATTTTTTTTAACATAGAAGATATGTGTAGATTTAGAAGAAGTCAATGGTGTAAACAAAATAAAACTTTATGTTTTTTGTATTCAACACACCCCACCATACATTTTTCTTTGAAAAGTAGGGACCCCTTTTGTTTTCCATAAATAATGAATATCTTATAGGAGTACCTATGAGTTTTTGAGGTTTATGATAATTGTATTATCTATATAAAATTGGTACTTATAATTTTGAATCATGTTGTGGTATATTTTTTCATTAGAAACACTTATTCAGACTAACCTATTAATGAAAAGAATGGAAAGAACTACTTTGCATGATAGGAATTTAGATTGTTTTATTTTGCAGTATTTATCCTTTGTCAAGTTTAGTATTCATAATATTTAATTTAAAATTTTATATTCATAAATTTTCTTATTAGCAACATTCTCTTTGGAAACATTTACTTCAAAAAAAAAAATATCAGCAAATTTGGTCTTCAAAAAAATTTCTTTAGCAACTTTATTTCAGAATGTTTCCATCATAGATTTTCTTCATGAAGTCTTTTGCTTTAGAGCCTTTTTCATCAGTACATTTTATATCTATGAATTTGTTTTAGAGGTATTTCATCAAAAGGGTTGTTTTGAAAAGATTCTTGCTAGAGGCTTTGTGTTGGTAACTTTCATTTTGGAGATTTCACTTCAAAAAAACTTTTAGAGACTTAGTCTTTGGGAAATTTCTCTTCAGGTACTTTCCATGTGACTACTTCTACCGAAACTAACCTTCCTAAATATTATTTAGTCATCAAGAACTTATTTTTGATAACTTTTATTTTGGTGACTTATTAGTAAAGGTAAAGGACAAAAATGATTTAATATTATTAAAAATAAAAAATAGTTGTCAAAAAGAAGTCAAAAGGTCAAGAGTCTTAAAATAATGTGATAGGTCACTTGAAAGCCTTTATAGGAAATTATATATAAATGTGTAATTTAGACCATTTTGGATGAATAAGAAATATCTCATTTGGGTCTCATTTATTATCTTTGTTATTCCCATAATTTCATGTGTTTTCTTGCAATTCTAGTTATTTTATTATTCTTATCACTAAATTAAACTAACAATGGGGTGGAAGTTGTTCAAAAGAGTCTAACTTATGTAGTAAGACTTTCTATCATGTGCTCCATGTTTTGGTCTCCTACATTATGGCCTACGAAGTTATCTTAAGGAAAGGAGATATAATTTTATCTTCTATTTATTTTATTCTAATGAGCAATGCCAATTTTTTATTTTGTAGCTTTATGTCAAAACACAATGCAAATATTTATAGTTATTATGACTATGTGAGGAAAGGTCTCTCATAATGTTTCTTAGAAATCAACATTTTCTTGTCTTTATTTTGTGATTTGATTGGTACCTTGGATGTCATTGTCACAAGGAGTAAGTCAGATTTGATGTGGTTAATTATTTAGAGAGAATTTAAAAATTCTAAAAGGTGAATCATCGATCAAAAGGTGATTGCATGGGGAATTTGAAGATGATGTGCTTGGCATATAGCTACATGTGGTTGCATGGGCACTGCAACTAGCTATGTGTTATAAAAATTATTTTAGATCCTAGTCTTGGCCTTTGCCATGATGATTTTTATTCACACTATTTATTCACATTCAAATACTACATAATGGTGCTTGTTATGTGTAGCATAATACCATAATATAGATGGTCAGTAGACTATGAATTAATTTTATCAAAGCCATACGTTATGATTGGGAATTAACATTATCATGGAGAAGATACTCGTGGAGAAGAGCCACCTCTTGGTGTCATGTTTATACCAGCCCATTCTCTTCAATAAGACAAAAACACTAGATCATGTAGTTCATGGAGGTGAATCCAGTTTTAAGAAGGCTAAAAAAGGGATAGGCAGGCTGAACACTAATGGTCAAGGAAGATAAATGGTTTCAAAGCATAAGGATATAAGGGATTTTCTTCAAATCACTATTCTTCCTACCATTCTTATTTTATTCAATTTTATATTCTTATATAAATATATATTCTAATTGATGGTCTATGTATAAGTTAGAGACCTCTAGAAGAGCATCTCTATCTGTAACATCTGGGAGTTATGCAATAGCTATTTTTTTAAATAGTGCATTGTAATTTGTAACATGGATATAGATGATAGTAAATAATAATATGATGGTATTTGCGATTCAGAATTATATAGTAAACATCTCAAGTTGAGCATGGGTCTAATCAATATGAGTGGAGCATGAAATATAGATAAGTAGAAAGCCACATGTGGAGATTTTTCATTCCCAAGAACTGGTTGATGGAATGGAAAATATGGTGAACTTCATACATTATATTTTTCTAATTGAGAGTATTTATCCACTTTGAGTTACATGGCACAAGTGACTTGCCTTCTTTTTGATATCTCTGCTCTTCCCCATAAGGATGTGTATTGTAAAAAGTCTAAAACAAAGTAAAGTATTTATAATGTTTGAAAAATTATAAATATATTATAAGTTAGAGTTGTATAATTGGATGAACTAAGGCTTGTGAGGTCATGTAGAGTATGAGTTAGCGCAGTGTAGGTTTTCAAATATATTTATAATGGATTAAATTTTTTAAAATTTAATCCATTATATTTTAAAATTTAAAATATTTAGGGCCTTTTTATCTCAAGATGAAACACATTTTAATTCGGGGGAGTGTTAGTAGGAGTTTTGTGTGTTGGGATGAGATGCATTTTAAGTTAAGGTGAGTGTTAGTAGAGGTAAATGACAAAAATGATTTAATATTATTAAAAAGAGAAAATAGGTTTCAAAAAGAAGTAAAAAGGTCAAGAGTCATAAAAGAATGTGATGGGTTACTTGAAATCATTTATAGGAAATTATATGAGAAATGTGTAATTTAGAACATTTTGAATGAATAATAAATATCTCATTTGGGTCTCATTTATTGTCTTTGTTATTTCCTATAATTTCATGTGTTTGCTTGTAATTTTGTCTATTTTATTGTTCTTACCACTAAATTCAGCTAATAAAAGTTTACTTCAAAAACTTTGTTTCAAAGACTTTTCATCAGAAGGATTCCTTCAGCAACATTACTCATTGGTGAATTTATTTTGAAAACTTTCATTTCAAAAACTTTTGGATAAAATCTTTCAGATCAAATATTTCTAAAGATAACTTTATGCTTTGGAGTCTTTTGGACTGATGGTAAAGTTTGACTTCTCTTGATTGGGATATTTAATGACACATGGAAAAATAATAAAGGTTACACCATGGCACCATAAAGACAAAGCATTCTATGTGTCATGTACACTAGGACAAAGTGGTCGAATTTAAATTGAATAAAGGTGACAAACTCATAGATGTTAACTATAAATGGCACATGAGCTAGAAATCAATGCAAAAATATATTTACATCGATCCTCCATCTATGTTTACATCATTCCATATTTGAAATTGAGTAAAATTTAGCCTCAAGTGATCCTAAAATCTCTAATTGTGATCACATTGAATTACTAATCTACAAGATTTATTTTAGTGATATGCACCATTATAAAAAACTTGTAGCATACCATTACTCATCAAATCACCATGGCATCATAATCTAGGTCCTATAAAGGAACCTCAACACCATCCAGATTCTTTATTAAGGATTATAAAGAGTACTTGGATACTATATTTGATGCTACTACATTTGATGGATGTTATACAAATTACTCGTCATTAAGGGAAGCACTATCAAATGCAGACTCCTTTGCACTTGAAGAGGACATTACAACTGAAGATTAGAAGCTAGAGAAGGACATGCTCCCTTTAAAACATCAATCCCTACTCTACACAGTCAAAAATCCATAGGTTATGTCATGCATTGATATACTATGGGGATCTTTTTCAAAGGGACAATAATGGATGAAGGATACCTTCACTATGTCGATAACAACATAGTTATCATGTATATAATAGGCAAGGCATTTAATAGGTATTTGAGCTCACCCATTATAGATGTCACTTTTCATCTACATAGTGTTATTACATGGACTAAGTCCAACAATTTAGAATGGGCATTACATAGGTGGATTCTCTTGAGGAAGGTTTTATTTTAAAAAAACATGTCAATAACCATATACCCATCACTTGATTCAAAATGTGAATCCATGTGGGAATGACACTACTAAAAAAAATTTTGGACATGTGAGTATTTATATCCTACACTTAGATTGGGTTACCCTACTATACCTACTAAGTACCTCAGATTGTACCTACACTTTGGGGGAAGTGATCAATGTATGCCTCCAAGAACAAATCTTGCATAAGGATAGGAGGCCACTAGGTGTAAATTTATACATGATGACTTATCTATTAGACATGGTCATGGGCACAGTATATAGAAATAATGGATTCATGTTGTATCCAAAAATAGAAGTCATAAATAACATGATTTTTGATTATTACATTTTTTACACGTATATTCATATATGAGAAACATAGCCAAGATCACTGAGGACATCTACCTGTAGGTCTAGATGGCCATGCATGGCCGACCTTTGGAAATAATTTATTCCCATAGAATATCCTAGACACTTGCCAATAATTTAGGAGACTAATAGCTCTATCCAAACTACACAATTATTATGGTAGATGGTCACAATGTAGATCCTATTAAACTTCTAAAGTTTATTCTAGACAAGGTAGCTAAATAAGAAAATGAATATCAAATATAGAATAGTATTAATTAATATTTGAAAAGAAATAAAAATTCCATGTTCCATGAATTCCACATCACCATTGGGTGATTGTAATATATAATTTACAAGTAGTTCAAGGAAGTTGGTAATGCCATAAAGGCATATGTATTACGTACCCTTCCTCACAAAGAATGGGATCCTCATGGCAAGGTTTAGAATAAAATTCATACCCTTGGCCTCCATTACAAACATGAGCCAATGGATCATGATTTTATGTTTCTAAATGCCAAGGATGATGAATATGTTAAGGAAAGGGACACAACTATAGAATTGAGTGAGGAATTGTTGAGAGTGATATATGCAGAGCCATATATTACACTTTGTGAAGCAAATTTTAGGATTCTACCTCCTTGAGGATGGAGATGTTTTTATTTTTGGAGTGGTAGACTATCATAGACACTAGAAGGAGAGGGACTAGATCCCCAAATATCTCAAGGCCAACCCCAATACCAATAGTAGTTGGTAGGTGAGGCACCATTCATTAGATCACAAGATGAATAAGTTGATGAAGGACAATTTCCTACCTCAACCTAAAAAAAATAGGAAGAAATGCTCCTAGTTTAACCTTCAATAGTTGAATTGATATAGGACAAGCAAGAGATAGCTAAGGAGATAACTCAAGTAGGCAATAGTACACAAATAGAATAACCCATGATTATTTGCATAGACTCTTATAATTAAGAGGAAATATTGGCTTCCTCATCCCTAATACATAGTATTATTCCCTCCTCTTCCCTAATAGGCAATAGTCTCATAGGCAGTAAGAACAACTAAGTGTTATCAAAGGAATCCTAAGGGAGACATGCCATAGATCCCTCTAACACAATAGGTAAAGGTATTCAACTTCTAAGCACTAAAAGCTAATGCCCATATAATAGGTGAACCATCTGGTAAGGGTCCTTTTCTCATAGCCCCTTTAGGTTTTTCCCCTTCGATGTTCTTACCTATAATTTCTATCACCCCTAGGATAGTTTTGCCTACATTCATTCTTCCAAAATAATTTTCTATAGGTTTAATTTTTATGAACCCATCTATGAATCTTCCTACTACCATTGCACATGCTCCACCCTCTAATACTATGGTTTCCATTCCATCAATGTCCATCTCATTAACACTAATTTTATCCACTCCAGCCATTACCCAATCCATCACTCAAATTGTATCTTCTTATAACCAATTGGGTTCACCCTTACCTTATTACACTCCAACCACCATAACCATAATAGTTACTATTGACCAAGTTTGTTCTACATACCAAAAATGTGTCTAGTCCAATAATTTAATAAAAGAGAAGGATCCTGAGATTAGAATGGTCCAATAATTTAGTGTGAGTAGATTTTTAGATGGAATAAGTGGACCTAATGAGATAATGTAAAATGCAAAGCTTTTGAAACACTTTAAGTTTACTTAAATTGTAAGTTGTCAATTTCTAAAGAATAAGTATAAAGTGTTACAAAGACCCTATGGGTGATAAGAGTGCTTGGAATGAGTATGGAATTCATTTGCTTCTTCATTATGTGCATCTTGACATTTTGGGTCAAGGGAAAGAAATTATGAGTAGGCACTTTACTAAAATCACAATTGCCATGTGTGTATGATTTAGGGATAATTGGTCATATGGGTTTATTCAAATTAGTCCCAAGAATATATGCACCAAGTTTGAGGTCATTTTTCAAAGTGCATCAAAAGATATGAAAACCCAAAGTTGGACTCTTAAGCAAAATCTAATAAGTTTCCATAGCCATTATAATTGAAGCTCAAATATATCCAAGTGAGCATATTTATGAGGCCATATCTCACACATATGGTAGTCTCAAGAAAAAGTGATCACATGGGTTTTTCTAACTTGGTCCCTAGTTTTTATGTGCTAAGTTTCAAATCATCCACCAAATAATGATAGAAGTTGTGAATATTTAGAGATGGCTCTTCAATCAGTTTTTTCTAAGTTTCTCATACTTAGCCAAATGAACTAGACCATCATTAGGATGTCATATAAGATTTAATAAACTAGTCAACTTGAGAATTTTATATCTCCACTCAAAAGGATCCCAAGACTAGTGTATCAAATGCATTCATCCATTTTAGTCTCAAGAACATCTCATAAAATTTTAGTGCCTCCATGACTTTTATACTTCAAGTTATAGACCTTCAAAGTTGGACCTACAACATAAGATGTTCACACTAATGTCAAAAGGAAACTAAGGGAAAAATCTATCTGTGCTTAAATTTAATGGTCTACGAGATGTCAATAACATTCATGTGAATGTCAAATGATGGTCATGTAGATGTCAAAATAAATCTTGGGAAAAAATCTATTTGTGCTTAAAATTAATAGTTTTCAAGATGTCAAATACATCCACATAGATGTCAAATGATGTTCGCATAGATGTCAATTTTAAGAAATGGTAAAGAGACATTGGGTTTCAAGTAGTAGGTCCTAGGTAAATCAAGGGCTCATGTTCAATTGTAATAATGATTTGATGGAGTGTAATAACTAATAATAAAGTGTGACCCTGGATATCTATAATGTGCATGAACTTGTACATCTATATTGGATAGTGAGCATGAGTCAAACAAGTCAAAAAATCTAAAGAGATAATGAGTCGAGAAAAAGTGTCAAAAGCATATGAGTCCTAGTAGAAGATCAATGTATTGTAGGAATTTATGGATAAGTAAATCAATGGAGTGAATAGGTTCAAAGTGTAAATATCCCAAATCATCATTTGATAACTACTAAGAAGGATCAATCCTAGGGGACTTTTGATAGAGGTTGAAGAGAGATTTTTTTTGACTTGAGTAAGCTAATATAAAGGAAATGGAGCTTGAGCATGATCTGGGTCAAGTTAAGGTGAATATTTTAGGACCAAGAATCATCAACAGAGCTCCTTGAAGATAGGATTGGTCTTTTAGACCTATTTCAGTTGAAGGTCGACATTTGGTTTTCAAAATGAGACTAGGCATTGAGCTATAAGAAAACCAATAATATGATTGGTTTTCAATCTATAAAGAGATATGTGCTCAGTTAAAACTTTGACAAAAAGGTACATCTATCCATTCAAAATATACCAAGAATATATTTTATCTCTAAGGTATGAAGACATTATCCTTGTCAGTAGATTAGGTGAAAATGGCTTGGGAATCCCTCTCTTGGGCATGACTAGACTCTGTCCAGATTTGATCTTTATAACCTATTGAGATGAATAAAGGATTTGTTTTACATTTTATTATTATGGTATAGTTTTTCAATGCTAGATTGATTTACATATGTGGTTGAAATCTCTCCCTTGTCAAATCCTGATCTCACCTAGCTACTAGATTATATTATTTTGTAGGTCATGTTTAGTGTTAAATGTCATCTGATTAAAGATAGAAAGTGGATACATTGATTGGTTATCACCTTGAATCAGACCTATCCATCACTTAGGTTTTGATCATTTAATGAACCTTTGCATGAAATACTAACTCATAAATAGCCATTTGTATTTATAGATCCAATCGTATTAGTGTTTTTTAGAAGTTCAAATAGAGTGGATGAATAATCACATTATAGATGCATTACCTCCTTTACATGTTTTTATGCTTTGTTACCCATTTATATCTCCATTTTCCTAGTTAGAGTTTATTTTAGGTGATAGATCCAAAAAGAAGCCAACCTTCTCTATAGGTCTAATCCTATGATAGGTTCCCACAGTCTAGGGTCAGTCCCATATTGGACTAGATTTGAGTAGAGGACTTGAACAATCCCCTTCTCAGCTAGGGTGAAAATATAGAACACCAATAGTTTTGGCACACTTGGTGGGACCAATTAGAGCTTGTCTTGATGGAATTATAGTTGTATCAATGTTCTTCATGAATAATTTGGTGATTCCAAGCTCAAGTAATTGTTTCTATCAATCCAAGTAGTTTCCAAGTAAGTTCATTTTCATTGCACTTATTTATGTTATTTTCATGGCTATATATGAAGGAAATCCCTATACAATACCTCCTTATCATCCATATCATGATCCATATGAGCCTTGTTATGAACCTAATCATCCTTACCTAGAATTTTATCAAATCCATGATGAGACTTATCAAGTTTCCCATGATCCTTATTATCAAGAGCATGACTCTTACCTTCCTTATGAACCATATCAGTCTCAATAGCATATTTCACCTTTCCCATGTGGCTATGATGCTGCATATGAGTAGTCTTGTTTACAATAAAAGATGGATGAGATAGATTCTAGCATATGCAAGAAAAGTATGTTTACATTCCCAATATAAATAAGTGAAGGAATAGTTTCAAAATGTGTCTAATAATCTAGAAGAGAGGCTTGATTTTTTGTATATTTTTATTATAAAAATTAGAGACTTGTGAGAGGTAAAAAATTCAATTGGATCAATTGTCTCAAGAACCCTCTTGTATTCCTTACCAATCTTATTGTATTCCTTATTCTCATGAAGTTCTTGACCATACCTAGTGTGAGCCAATCGATATTCCTAGTTAGAGTCAAGAACCTATTCAATAATCTATTAATATGACAATTCAAGAGCCTATTCAAGAGGATAAACCTTATGATAGTCCCTTTTCTTCACCACTCATCCCTCAAGTTCAAATTTTCCATGAGGACAAATAGGTTTTAGAGCCTGATGAAGTGTTAACCAAGTGGAAAGAGTAGAATGTAGAGGTTATCAAAGGCTTCTCTTTCCCTCCTCTATAAAATTCCATTACTCCCAATATCCAAAAATATGATCATGATCAACCTTCCATGTAGTCTCCACTCCTTTCCCCTTAAAATCCCAGAGCCTTTCCTTCATGGAGAGCCATTTAAGAGGTGAAGAAACAGGAAGAGGAGGTGAAGATGATCCAAAAAAGTAAATTTAGGAGTAAAATAAATTACATATGGTAACTTATTTAGACCAATCTCATCTTCTTGAATATTTTCAAGGGTATACTATGCCACTCTTAGAGGAAGAGCCTCTCCTTTGTGAGTCAAATCAAGAAGATGTAGTTAATGAGATATAAAATGACGATGAATTCAGTGACCAAGAAGAGGAGATCATTATTGGGATACCATTTGGAAAGAGTAAGCATGCTTAGTATTTCATAATATTAAAGAGGATGATCTACAAGAGAATGTGCAAGTTGGAGATGAGATCCAATAAGGATAAGTTTCAGATGTGCATCAAGAGGTTACTTCTCAAGAACCTATTAATTATATATCAGTTGTCCAAGATCAAGAGTTTTCTCAAGATAATCAAGTATAAGATCATATTTATTTAGAACGTGGCCATGAGGATAAATCACATATCACCATTGCTAAGTTATAGAGCATTCTTAAAGAATAAGTCCATTGGTAGCAACTGTTGTTTCTCTCAATTTTTTTGCTTTTCTTACTTTTTTGTTTTTTGAAAAGAAACTTTGAATGAAGGGTGTGGAAGAATACCTATTAAAGTACATGCATTGAATCCAGATGATTATGGATAATTATTATTTGGATAGGGAAGAACACCTTTAAATAAGAAAACACTACCACAAAAACTTATTTGTTAGAAAAGTAGTTGGGTGGATTGTGTAGTGTGAGCTAGATCCTAGAAGTGGAAGCTTTCTAAGAGGCTGTCAATCCACCTACTTTTAAACACTTAGGTTGGAATGATAAAAGAAGTATATTTTGCATAAAAATAGTAAATAAAAGATACTAAAACAACAAATAACTAAATTTGATATAATAAATTTAAATACTTTGCAAAATATAACTAACTAAATAAACGCAATAGTTTAATTAATACTAATGCTGAAAATTGGTAAAGGTTATGGTTGTGGTTTGGTAAAGTGGTGAGGGTCAAAAGGATTATTTTTTTACTTTGGGTAGATGGTCAAGGATGAGATTATACAGAGGGATGAATAGATAAATGATGTAAATAAGTAAATATGGCAAAGGAAAAAGAAATGTAAAGATGGCAAAGAAGGAAGAGGTAAATGATGCAAAGAGGTGAATTGGATAAAGGGGATAAATGGAATGGAAATAGCCAAAGGGATTAAATGGGATGAATGGGATAAAGAGGAAGAGGTTAAGGGCTTGAGAGTATAGAGATTAAGAAAATAGAAGGCCAAAAGGAAATAAAGAAAGAACTAAAATTACAAAACCAAGTAAATTACCTCAATGTTGTTGAAGTGGATTGAAGATGTCGATGATGGTTAAATCTTGATGAAGCTTGAATAAATTTCAGAAAAGCTTCATTTCTTTGATATTTTCTCCTCAAATATGATGATGGCATCCTCCAAAAAAACTTGTATAAATATGCTAAGAATAAAATACTAACTTGCCACTTAACCTTGGATGAAGGAGAGGGGGGTATTTATAGTATTTTTGTGTAAAGAAACATGCCAAAATAGAGGAATAGTGGAGAAATTCAAATTCATCCAACTGGGATCATGATTTAGTCAATTTGAGGTGAGTGAGGATTCCCATGTGGATTGATGAGTCTCCAAGTTTGAATGGAAATCATGCACATGGCTTTGAATGAGGCTTAAAGACTTCTCTCCATCCTTTCTTACTTTCACACAAGCACTTAAAGGGGTGACACACCAAATGTGGCACCATTTTCCATGTGGGGGATGATAATTCCAAGGTGAGGTTGGTGGGGATTCCCATGTGGGTTGGCAAGTCTCCCATTTGGGTTGGTGAGCCTCCATTTGGGCTAAAAGGTCAAAAATGGGTGCCCTTTGTCTTTCCCAAAGTCTTAAAGAGGTAGATATCTCAATTTGAAGTCTAATTTCATGTGAAAAGACAAAATACATGTTGAATAATGACCCCTTAATGGGAAATTCACCACATTTTAAGGGGGGGCTTGTGATGCTTGAATGAGGTCATCAAGCACTTTGGGAAGGGTCCCAGGTGGGGTATGATGTCCCACATCAAGCCATGTCACTTGCCATATCACCTCCAAATCACATTCCATGTCACTTTCCATGTCATCATGCCATATCATCATAACATGTCGTCATGAATAGTGATAGTGGGTCCCATAATGAATAGTGATGGTGAATAGTACTTTTGAATAGTAATTTCAAATAGTGATTTTGAATGGTATTTTTGACTAAAATAATAGTGATTTAATTAGGTTAAGGGGGGTTTTAAGAATGTTTAAGAAGTTTTATGGGATCCTAAGTCATTTAGTCATCAAAAACTATAAATGTGTAGTTTTTTGTTGTCTATATTTTCCCCTTTTTATTATGCAACTTTGAATTAACAAGCTATAAAACAAAAAAAATCGCTTGATTAAGGGTCAAGATGCCCCAATTATGGTAGGAGTTGTTCCCCCTCAAACTAAGAGTTGATGAGGAAATGTTGAATCTAGTGTAGGTTTGATAAGTAGTTGATGGGGAGGCACTAGGTGGTGTCATAAGGGAGTTGGGTACATGAAATTCCCATGGGTTCACAAAATAAGACTAAGAACAATAGTCAAGATTACACAGAGACTAAAGGTATAAATGTTGATAACAAGAAGGTTGGGTTTTAAGATAAATGACAAGGTAACTGGTTCCCAACATTGGTCATAGCTAATCGAGTTAGTTTTATCAAGGTTCCTAGACAGGGTTAGTGTTGACTCAAGTATCTAGAGTAGGAAGTACTCCCAAGAAAACATAAATGGTCTAGTTTTGCATGAGGTGGTGCAAACATTTAAAATTTTAACATGGCAAGGTTGGTTGTTGCAATCAAAATCTATTGCAAAAAAAAAACCAATGTTCTAGGTCAAAAAGAATTGATGTCAAGGTGGACATGGTGAAATCATGGGTGGATTGGGTATGGGTTGGAAGGGGATGGTCAAGCAAACTCTAGATGCATGTGGAAAGTGGATGTTGCCTACATAGTTCCATGGATAGGAATCCAAAAATAATGTCAAGACAAATGTAGTTTTTTTGAGGTGAAGGGTGTTGGTTAACATGGTTTTCCTAATTTGATATGTAGGTAGGTCTAGGTGAAGGACATTGGAGAAAGGGAAGCATCAAAGGGTGGAAAAGATGGCTATCAAATAGTTTATGATGGGTGTGGTAAAAATTATGGATGAGATTACTTAGGATGCCATTAGATTATTACGTCAACTATATAAAAGGAATCTGTAGCCATGGATAAGTAGGTTGAAGCATGAAAATTTTAACACATTTTTAATGAAAAGAAAAGGGATAAATATGATTTACCATGGTTTTAAAAATCTAAAAAATACTTAAATTATTATGGTGATCTAATAGGTTCTTTCATCACCATCCAAATAAGCGAACATTATGCACATTTCACAATAATGTCATTAACAGGATATGAAAGGTTATTATTTAATAGTTCAGGGAAGCAAAGTAGTAGGGTGGGTAAATGACAAGTGGTGAATATTGTAACCCTTGACCCTTGAGTCAGTGGGGCCCCAAAATAAGTAAGAATTGAGTTTTTGAGGGAATTCAAAGAAAGATGTTGAAGGGTTTTGGAATATGAAGTGAGGTGAATAATAATAACATTAATTAATTAAGGGAGTAGGTTGTGGATTGTGGTTAAAGAGATGGGTTATTTCAAGGTGTAAGAAGATGTAGTCTGAAAGGGAGAATCAAGGGAAATTATTGGTTAGAAGGTTAGGGCATGTGAGAGGGTGTAGCTATCATCTACATGTGGGTATCCAAAATCTTTCTTTTGAAGGTGGTTTTAGTTTTGATTCTAACATCTTCAAAGGTCAAAGTAAAATGGGTTTAAAATGGGTAATACTAGAAGAGGTGGGGAAGGAATTTTCATCTTGATGGTTGAATGATGCTCAAGTTTTATGGTTGGTCATATGAGCTCGCAGTCCTAGCCAATTATGTTAAAGGGCTGTAGGATTGGTATACATCTTGAAATAAACCAAAATTGAGTGGCAAACCTTAGAGACCATATCATGCTCAAAATGGGTAGTGGGTTAAAAGGGAAAAAGGTGATAGGGAGGGTGAAGGGAGTAGTTAGAGAGGGACAAAAAAGAGAGTCTAGGTGCAACATATAGAGTTATTAAAGGCAGAAAGGGATGCTCCTAAAGTAACTTGACCAAATTTCATTCATTAAGGCAATGGCATGGAGGATACATGGAAGTAGCAAAAGAGATGTATGTAGAATTAGTACAAATGGTGACTATACTCTAAAGAGGTGGAGGTAAAATTGGTGAACATAAGGGAAATCCAACAAGGGATGAGGTAAATTTGGACCAAGAGATCTATGAAGAGAAAACAATGAGGTCATAGATAAAGATGAAGGTAGAAAAGGATGTAATAATCTAAGCATGGTCATATATGTTAGGAAGAACAAGGAAGGGCATCAAGGGAGATGAAAAAAATGAAATGAAATGGAAAAAAGAGAAGAAAAATAAAAGGTATAATATTGGGGTGAGAGATGCACTAAAGAATGACAAATTGGAGAATTGAAAAGGATGGGGAGAGAAGTGTAAAAATAATGAAGGGTAAGGGGAGAATGAGGGATATGGGTGGCCATGAAAGGTTTTAAAACAAGTCTATAAAAGATAAAAGAGAAAATATTTTGGTGATGAAAATGAGAAACAAGGAAATAAATGGAAGAAAAGGAAACATGAGGAAAAAATGAGTGAAATGAGGACATAAAGAGGATGATGGGAGAGGGAAGAGTGGGTGGTATCTTGACCAAGTAAGCATGGGTGATGATATGCAAGGAGAGGAATAATGAATCAAAGTATATGGTGGTTTTGGGGATGAGAATGGGATGAAAAATGGGAAAGAGATGATGAACGAGGGGAAGAAAAGGATGGGTGTACAAGAAGGTGAAGAGAGAAGGTAGGTATTAATTAGCTTGTTAAAAGAGATTGACAAGTTGAAGGGGTGATTAGAATAGATTGATAAGCTAAAAAATGGTAAGGTGGTGAATAAATAGGGGGATGCAATGAAAGGGAGTGAGATGAGACTAAGGGATGAAGATTAGAGATGATAAGAATAAAAAGGAAGAATTGAAGTAGGGATACAAAGCATGAATATTCATACAAATGCAAAATATAAGTGAGTACCAAGATGGAAAGAGTAAAAGGGGAATGTAAAAAGGGTCATAGGCAAAAAGAGATAAGAAGAAAATGGAAATTATGGAAGTATTCTCAAAGGATAAATATCTAGGGAGAAATTAGTTGTGGAGGGAAAAGGGGAAGATAAAAAGGATGAAACGATGGAATAAAATCAAGCAAGAAAAATGGAAAATGGGTATGGTGGCAAGAGTGGTAGAATGGCAGAGTGGTGGTACATGTAAAGAAAAAGTGCAACAACAGAAGATATATACAGCTTAAAAGATGCACAGTATGATGTGGAATGGGTGAGGAAAAGAGAGTGATAAAGGGGGTATGACAAACAGCCAAGGATGAGGGGAGATGATGAGGACAGAGAAAGAATTTGAAGGGGATAAAGGGTAGGTTGGTAATAAGGTGAAAGAGAGGTAGAAAATGCAAAAGGTGTGTGGGGAAGTGGGCCAAAAATCATGCACAAGGAGAGATGATGGGGAGGCCAATGAAGAAAATTAGGAGGAAGCTTTATGGGAGGTAAGGGGGGCTAATGGGAAATGCTATCAACCCTTGTGTTAAAAGAGATTGACAAGCTATAGGTAGGGAGATGGTTAGGAGATAGGTATAGAAGTGGAGGAAGAGATTTTAGGTGAGAAGGTAAAATAAAGTAAAGGAAGTGGCTGGGCTAACCTCAATAACTAAGCACTACCTACATAGTCCAAAAAGACCTCAAGCCAATGTAGTTCTCCCAACAATGGGGGGAAAGACTTAAGAGGAAGTATTAGATGGTGTTAAAATATAAGGATGCTTAAGAAAGAATTAAAATCTTCCTTGATGTAAGATACCCTATGAAAGAGGGTGTTGTTAGTAGTGGAAATGAGTGAGAATAAAAAAGGGGATGGGAATTAGTTGTTAGTGGTCGAGCTGCCCTTAAAAGTGGAGTAGTGCCTACATATTCCATGGACATCAGGCCAATGTTGTTCAACTTGGGTTGGAAAATGGTGCTCAAATTGGATGCCCTAATTTGATGGATCACATGGGTTGGTTTGGGCTAATGGAGAAGGTTTTATAAAATAGACATTTTCAATTTTGGGTTTTGGTGAAGCTGACAGTGAAAGTGAATGGTGTAAATTGGTAAATATTTACCATAATGATCGCACATTTAGTAAGATGAGAGATACGGATGGGAAAGGTAGGATAAATTAGAAGGGAACATAATGCTAAGTACCACAAATGATCTTCAATGGAGCTAATCCAAAGAAGAGGCCTTTGTTAAGAGGTTACACCTTCTAAAATTGTATGAGGGTAGGAGTTTAGAGATAGTGTTTACCACTATGAGCCAAGTTTTAGGAGATGGGTGTCTATCTAGATTTACAGAGTCATTGTGGCCAAGGTTCATCACCATTATGAGCCAAGTTTTAAGGGTAGTAGCAAAGTGACAACCTAAAAATAATTTGTTTGATGGTCTAGTATATTCTATAAGGAAGTTAGTATCATGGTGAGAGATAGAGGATGTACTTTTCCAGACCAAAGAGCTGCATGGGTAGGCTAGACAAATGGTGGCCATGTCTGCATCCTCTATCCCAACTCCATAGAACCAATGACATATTAGTTAGACTACGTTAGGCTTAACTAATAATAAGTTATGTGGCCAAGAGAAGGAAATCATTCCATTGCTATGGATGACCTTTTAGCTGGCACAAAAGAAAAGGTTGATATGTTTGAGTAGACACTACTAATGGTTGGGGTCTAATGTTCAAAGCATGTTAGTAGTAATAGGAGGGTAAAAGGAGAAAGAATGTGATTGTATCACTATGAAAGACATAGAGCAGAGTATGATTCTCACCCTATGGGGATGAATGTGGGAGACGAATAGAGTACACCCTTTAGCGGTCGTTAAGATAGGGAATGGTATAGATGTTAGTTCAGGGAGTAATTAAGTAGAAGGATGGTTGAACACAAATCCAAAGTCACCAAATAATAATTCTATTGCTTGGGTAGGAAAATAATGTATGTCTATGTTAGGCAATGTGTGTGTAATTTGATGACTATTTATGTGTCATGTGACTCCTCACACCCTAAATAAAATATTACATAGTTTGATGTAAACATGTATAAAATGTGTTGGATATCACTAGTTGAATGTCTTCATGCTTAATATTATGTGGATATATGTGAATTTTATGGTTATGGTTATTATTGGTATGGTGATGGTTTTTGGAATCGTGCTTAATGTAAAAAGGATGATTAAGGCTATTATAATATTGGATGGTAAAAGTTGTGATGAAAACATCAACTAGGAACATTAATATGAGAATAGGGAATGATGATTTTTTTTTGACAAGGACTAAAAATGGACCCAAAGTGGGATCAACTTAATAAATATAAGCCCTTCAAACACTATGCATGAGTGGTTATTGGTTGATATAAAAAGTTTCTTGATCACAGGGTATCAGGTAAGCTCTAAATCCCTTGATTTATAAATAGTCTAAAAGGAAGATGGGTGATAGGTGGTGTGAAGGGTAATGGGTGATATGTTTGATAACCTCATGTGAATTAGTTTATCACTTCTATAGGTGGCCTAAGAATGGTAATAGACAAGTCCATGTCATATGTTAGATGTAGATTGATCAATGAAGGAAGTCTACATGTGAAAGCCAATTGTGGCTTTAGATTTTTTTGTGATAGTAGGTCCTTTGCTTTACTATTATATATGGGAAGTTGATCAATATAGGAAGAATCTAAGAAATTGCTCTACTTTTGACAAAGTTAACTTAGCCATTCTTCAAGGGAGTGGTCTAAGCTTATTGGCTTTGTTTAAAGTTATTAATAGTTGTCCTTCAAGAGAGAAGTCTACCTTACATGTGGTAATTTTTATTTTATTTTTGGGTAGCTATACTTCGAGGGAGCAGTTTGTAATGCTTAAGATATGGACCTAGATTTTTTTGAGATGCAATGTGTTTATACATGAACAAGTCTAATTAGGTTCATAGGTTTACATTTATGACAGAAAAATTTGAACACAAGAAATTAAATGATATGTGAAGGGGTGTGGTTTTGAGAGACAATGACCATGAGATTCCATCTTGTTAGAGATGAAAAGTATCCATGAGAACCATTCTATGGGTAGATCCATGGTACCCATATTTAGGATTAGGCCATGACTATGATGGTTAATCACATGGTTCTATGTTGTAATCAATTGTCCTCAAAAGGGGAGTAGGAAGGTGGGTAAAGGTTAAAATCTCATAATCAAGGGATGAGCTTAAGTTAGACAAATAGGTGAGCTTGATCCTTATTTAACAGAAAAATGGACATAGATGCAAAGTATTGAGAGGCTTAGGTTTTGATTTTCCTTTGAGAGAGGAAAAATGATAAGCTCCTGATCCATACTTATGAGTGATGATTTAGGGTCTAAGCCAATTGAAATAAAACTTGCCTCGTTTACTCTTCTCTATGTTAGTCACATGTCAGTTTTACTTTAGGATGAGGTCTCCAATATTGAAGTCTTGAGGTTTGAGGTAAAGGTTGTTAGGTTTGATGGATATGGGTAATATCCAATGGTTTTATGGGAGAATTCGTATCCCAAATAGGTTAGGTGGTGTCCAAATGGGTTTCCCCAATTCGATATACTAGTTGGTTCAAGTTGGGTTGATGGATAGGTTTGATTGATAGGTTGAGGTAAAAAATCCAAGGGTTAGTTCAATTAATGGTTAAGGTATGGTTCAATTTAATAAATGGTTAAATATTTATGGAAGGAAAGTTCCCCTAGTTTACTCTTTGCATGGGAGGAAAAAAGATCCCAAAGTGAAGGTGTTTTGGTTGGGTTTGGTTAGAATGTTGAGGGTTTAAAGGGTATGTATGTGGAATGGACATTTAAGCCTTTTCCTTATCATTTTATTAGACTTGAGAGTGGGTAACCTTATGGATGGTGTGGATAAAAGGAAGTGTTGGTTTATCTTGTTGCTTCGGTTTCTCCTTACTCTTAGGTGAGAATGGGTGAATAGGTAAGTGTTGGGTAGGTTTGGTTGATGATTGGGTTGGTAATGGGCTTAAAGGAGGTTCATTTGATAACATATTATCCTTGTCATAAAGTTGGTGGATAATTGTTTTAAGAGCCTTGTAGTGTTATGTATCATGGCCAATTATCCTATAGTAAGATCACACATGGTGGTCATTGTGCCATGAAAGTTTTGGGCATGAAGGGTTGAAAGTTTTGATAGGGTAAAAAGGTTTGATAGGTGGTAAGGCTAAGGAAGAGGTTTTCAATAACCTTTTTAAAATGGTTAAATAGGATTCATGAAAAGGTGTTAGAGGTGATAGGTTTTTATTTTTGGGAGCCTTCCTAAAATTAATTTTTTACTACAGAAGTTATGGGTGGTGGGGTAGTTTTGATTTGTCAGTTAGGTTGGGTTGGCTTGGTTAAGGGAGGTTCATCTGATAAAATATTATCCTTACATAAGTTATGGATGAGTTCTTGGAGAGATTTGTATTACTTTGTGTCATGTCTAGGTGTCCTATGGTATGCATAGGCTAAGCTAGCATCAAACCATTTTGGTTGAGGATGTGAAGGGTCAAAATTTTTAATAGGTTGGAAACATTTGAGAGGTGGTAAGGTTGAGGAGGAGGTTTTCAATAACCTTTGTAAAATGCTTGAATAGGATTCAAGTAAAGGCATTGGGGGTGATGGATTCTTGGGCTTTAGAGTGGGAGCCTTCTTAGGAGTAGGCTTTACCGTGGAAGTTGTTAGTTGTTGAATGGTTTTAGTATATTCGTTAGGTTGGGGTTGCTTGGCTGGTTTAGAAGTAGAAGATTTAAGAGAAGTGAGGGACATGGGTATATTTAAAGATGGTTTAGGAGATTCCAACCTTTTAATAGGTTTAGTCAAAGTTTTCTTTGATGAACTTGATGGAGTTAGGTCCAATTTCAAATATTGGTGAGTTATGATAGGAATAGGAAGTATTCCTATATTCTTGATGGGTTTGGTCAAAGAGGTGTAAGGGTATTTAACTATTTTAGATGGAATTGGGTTGGTTTGTCCCTTTATGGTTTTGGAGGATGGAGTATCTAAGGATGGGGTTGAGGTAGTGATAGGTTTGAGGGTAGATTCAAGTGAAGCTAAGGGTTCTTGTTTGTTTTGGTAAGGGAGGCCAAGATGATGCTAGAAAGTGGCTCTATTGAGATTGGGTTGAGAAGTGAACTCTAGGCTTTGTACTAGCCTAGAAAAGGGCTTGTAGATAGGTTTGGTTCCTTGATCATTGACTTCAAAGCTTAAAACCTTAGCTGGAGAAGAGGGAATGGTTTCCTCATATATGTTTTTGGTGGAAGGTTCAAAATTTAGAGAATATGTTTCTTCCATAGATGGAGTGGATAAGGTGACCTCTTCTAAAGGAATGATTTCTAAAGGAAGAGTAGGTGAGTCTATGGTGGGGGAGGAAGGTGTAATAGTGTCAAGTGAAAGGAAGGGAGTGGCTACTTCTTTTGTTTGGTCATCCAAAGGAATGGGAAGTGATTCCCCCACTTTAATGAGTGGGGTGAAAGAAGTAGTAGTAATAGGTTTATCAATAACAACATTAATTGTGTGCACCTCACAAGTGTTAGATGATTCTGGTTGGGTTTGATTCAATAAAAGGGGAAGTGGAAAAGATTGTTTGGTTTATTTAAATATGCTTTGTAAGGAATTTTTTAAAGGTTCTACTTGGTCAACAAGTGGATTGGTTAAGGTTGGTGTTATTATAGTTTCTTCAGTTTTAGGTTTACTAAGGGCTAGAAGAGGGTGTACCAATGTCTCAGTTATCACATTAGGGTGTGAAACTATTTGTAAGTTATTTGCTTGGCTTGAATAGGATAGATGGTTTGATAGGTTAAAAAGGTTGGTTGGGTTTATAGGTTAGTTGATTAGTTGAGGGTGATGAAATTTATTGGGTTAAAAAGGTGGGTTGAGGTTGATATGATGATTGGAGGAAATGGCCTAAGCTTTGACAAGATTGAGGTGATTGAGATGATAGATGTTGATAGGTTCTTGGTTAGGCATGATAATAATTAAATGGCTGATGATAGGTTGTTTGTTGGTTGTAAGTGAGGTTTGATTGATCATGGATATCGAAAATAGATGGCCTAAGTTTTGACTCTAATCTAGCTATCCAGTCTATTATCATTGCAACAAACTTAGGTGGTAGTTCAGGTGAAGGTTGATAGTTTATGGGTTGATTGAAGTTATAGTTTGTTGAGTTATAGGTAAGGTTAAGTTGATTTTAAATAGGTTTGGGTTGGTTATAGATAATTTTGGGTTGGTTATAGATAGTATTGTGTTAGTTATAGACAAGGTTGGGTTTATTATTCGTAAGGAAGGGAGCATAAGTGGCTTGTAATGCAAGGTACTACTTTAAGGCAAAATGATTATTATCCAAGATCCTAGAAAATTTAGGATCTCTAGGAGAGAAAATAGGAAATCTCTCCATTGAACAAGATATTAGAGATGAGGTATTGGAAAATAGGTTCTTGGTTGGTTTGATTCTTCAGTTTGTAGTTTGGTAAAGACTATGTGAAGAATGGAGAGAAATGAAGTTCACACCTCAAACAAGAAGTAATCAAAAGAAAATATTTAAGTAAATAAAATCATACACTAAGACACATTAAATACTAGAGTTTTAATCATCTCTCTTTTGTATTATACCTTAGAAAGTGTGAAGAATAAATTTGGTTTGTAGAATAGGTCCTAAACAAGGTAGTCTATGTTTGGTTTCGGGTTATGTTGAGGCACTCAAGAAGAAGTCTATATTAGATCAAGTATGTGGCTTGGTGACTAGGGCTTGATTCCCTCCCTTTATGATCCCATAGCTAGTGTAGGTGCTTATATAATATATACCAATTACCATAGCTAATACTCAATCAGAGAGCTGAGTTGGTTATCCCCTTGGTGATTAAATCCAAGTACGATAACCAAGAAAAGGTAAGGAGATTTGCTAGGTGATGAAATCCTAGTTAGGTCTTATCTCAAGTGAGTTTTATATTTAGTTTTTTCAAGTATTTTGGTTGTGTAACATTTATGCACTACGATTAATTTTCTTTGCCTTTAATTAATCTAGGTGAACTAAATCCATAAACAAACAAACAATGTATGCTGTTAATTTTAACCCAAAAGAAAAAAAATTGATTTTTTTAATGAAAAAAAGAAAAACTAAAATTCACCTAAATTAATCATGAAAATTAAATCCTAATCTTAGGATGAATTCTCTTTTTATTTTTAGAAATACAATAAAAAAATGAAAATTTCTACTTTTTTATTTTTTCCTGATTTTCTAAATAAAAGAAGCTAAAACTTACGTTTTGTGAAAGAGATAAATGTTTAATTTTTAGAAATGAAATTACATATAAATTCCATTTCAATAATTCAAATAAATTTCCTAAAACAAATAATGAACCCAATAAAACTCAAGAGTCCCACCGGGCATGCCAAAATGTTTCTCTCAATTTTTTTGCTTTTCTTACTTTTTTTGTTTTTTGAAAAGAAAGAAACTAGGAATGAAGGGTGTGGAATAATACATGTTAAAGTGAATGCATTGAATCCAGATGATTATGGATAAATATTATTTGAATATGTAATAATACCTTCAAATAATAAAACAATACCACAAAAACTTGTTTGTTATACAAGCAGTTGGGTAGATTGCCTAGCGTGAGCTAGATCCTAGAAGTGGAAGCTTTCTAAGAGGCTGTCAATCCACCTAGTTTTAAACACTTAATTTGAAATGATAAAAGAATTATATTTTGCATAAAAACATAAAATAAATGATACTAAAACAAAAAATAACTAAATTTTATACAATAAAGTTAAATGCTTTGCAAAAGATAACTAAATGAACGCAATAGTTTAATTAATACTAATGTTCAAATTGGTTTGGTAAAGTGGTGAGGGTCAAAAGGATTGTTTTGTTGGTTTGGGTAGATGGTCAAGTATGAAATTATATAAAGGTATGAATAGATAAATGAGGCAAATAAGTAAATATGGGAAAGGAAAAAGAAAGGTAAAGATGACAAAGAGGGAAAAGAGGTAAATGAGGCAAAGAGGTGAATGGGATAAATGGAATGGAAATAGTCAAAGGGATTAAATAGGATGAATATGATAAAGAGGAAGAGGTTAAGTGATCAATATTATGGATGTTAATAATAGATAATTCCAAAGGTAAATAAATAAAGAACTAAAATTACAAAACAAAGTAAATTACCTCAATGTTGTTGAAGTGGCTTGAAGATGTTGATGATGGTTGAATGTTGATGAAGATTGAAGAAATTTTGGTAGAGCTTCATTGATTTTATATTTTTTCGTCCAAAATGATGAAATCCTCAAAAAAAACCTACAACATTATGCTAAGAACAAAATACTAACTTTCCACTTAACCTTGGGTGAAGGAGAAGGGGGTATTTATAGCATGTTTGTGTGAAGAAACATGCCAAAATAGAGGAATAGTGGAGAAATTATAATTTATCCAAGTGATATCATGATTTATTAAAATTTATTTGGGTGATGATTCCCATTTGGGTTGGTGAGTCTCAAATTTTAAATGGAAATCATGCTCATGGGTTTAAATGAGGCTTAAAGACTTTTCCCCATCCTTTCTTGCTTTCACACAAGAACTTAAAGGGGTGGAACACTAAATGTGGCACCATTTTCCATTTGGGAGATTAAAATTCCAATGTGAGGTTGGTGTTAATTCCCATGTGGGTTTTAAAGTCTCCCATTTGGGTTGGTGAGCCTCCATTTGGGTGAAAAGGTTAAAAATGGGTGCCCTTTATCTTTTACAAAGTCTTAAAGAGTTAGGTATCTCTTTTTGAAGTCTAATTTTATGTGGGAAGACAAAATAAATGTTTAATAATGACCCATTAAGGGTAAATTCACCACATTTCAAGGGGTGGGCCTTGTGATGCTTGAATGAGGTCATCAAACACTTTGGGAAGAGTCCCTGGTGGGGTATGATGTCCCACATCAAGCCACATCACTTCTAAGCCACATCACTTTATATATCACCTCCAAATCACATTCCATGTCATTTTACATGTCATAATTCCATTTCATCATACCATGTCATCATGCCATGTCATCGTGAATAGTGATAGTGGGTCCCATAGTGAATAGTGATGGTAAATAGTACTTTTAAATAGTGATTTTGAATGATATTTGTGAATAGGAGAATAGTGATTTAGTTGGGTTAAGGGAGGTTTTGAAAAAAATTAATAAGTTTTATGGGATCCCAAGGCATTTAGTCATCAAAAACTATAAATGTGTAGTTTTTTAGTATCTACAGTTGTACCATGATGTCATGAGTGAAATTGAAGAGTTTACGATGATAGATCCTGATGAGAAAATAGTAGAATAGGTTGAATATTCATTTATGGATTACATTAATGTTATAGATATTCAAGAAGATAATGCTACTCTAGGGATGCCCAAGTAGAATGAAAGGTAGATCTTGATATGGAAGTAATCCATGAAGAATTGATGCAAGTTGATGTCATAAATGAGATTGAGATATTTGTAATTGAGAAAGTTGAAGGTGACTTTCAATTTGATCCTATTTAATTTGATCAAAGTGAATAAAAAAATAATTATTGGTAGCTATATCTTTAATCTCTGTAAGAGATTGAAAATCTTTTAGAGATATGTTTCCCACTAAAGAGCATGTTATTGTGAAATTTGATCAAGAATTACCTATTCAAGATCATGATACAACTTGGGTTGACTATTCAAATCTCCTTGAAGAGTTGGATGAACTTGTAGTAGTTGATAAGAAGGATAAGGTCACTCAAGGACAAGGCATAGATGAGATGTCACTTGATAAGGTTGTAGTTAACAAACAACATAAAAAGGATCCAGAAGTGCAAGATGAATTTGTATTTATTGGTGACTAGTTGTCTATTGATGGATCATTTTAAGAGATGTTAAGAGAAATAATTGGCAAAAATATTTCCTCTTCAAAGGTCATGTTCAATAAACCCCCTACTTTATAACTTGTACCTTCTCTTAGAATGAGTAAGTTCATGAATTTCCATTTTGATCCATGTGGATCATGTTTTGTCATGGTTAATTAGGTTAGTTTATTTATATTTTTCCCATATAAGTGCTTTATTTGCACATTTACTTTATTAGGATATTTTCCCTGCTTTCTTTTGTTTTTTTCCCTGTTTGGTGGAATCTATTGTCTTTGTAAATTAAGAGTTTTTCTAAAGTCATGGAATAGTTGTGTTATCTATTATAAGTCAAAGGTCATGTAAATAGTCTAAGTTCTAACATAGCAGGTGTGCTACCTAGCCAAGTCGCCAAAGATGTTGACCAAATTTAGTCTATATACCAAAAATGTGCCTAGTCTAAGAATTCAGTGGAAGGATCAAGATCTTGAGATTATAATGGTACAATGATTCAATGTGATTATATTTATAGATGGAATAAGTGGACCCAATGAGATCATGTAGAATCCAAAGCTTTTGAAACACTTTGAGTTCATTTAAAGTGTAAGTTTTCAATTTCTAAGGAATAAATCTAAAGTATTTTAGAGACCCTATGGGATGAAAAGAGAATTTTGAATGAATATGGAAGTGTATGGCATTCATCTAGTTCTTCATTTTGTATATCTTGACATTTTGGGTCAAGTGGTAGAAATTTCGAGTAGGCACTTTGATGATGTGATAATTACCACATGTGGATGAGTTACGGAGAATTGGTCATATGGATTTTTTCATATTAGTCCTAAGAACATATGTGCTAAGTTTTAGGTCATCCACCAAAGCACATCAAAAGATATGAAGACCCAAAGTTGGCCTCTCAAGAAAAATCTGCTAAGTTTCCATACTTAGCCATTTTTAGAGAAGCTCAAATAGAGCCAAGTGAGCATATTGACAAGGCCATATCTTGCATGTGTGGTAGTGTCAACAAAAAGTGATAACAAGGGTTTGTCTAGCTTGGTCCCTAGTTACTATGTGTTAAGTTTTAGATCATCCACCAAAGCATGGCAAAAGTTGGCTCCTTAGTTAGAATTTTCTAGGTTTCCCATACTTAGCCAAATGACCTAGACTGTCATCAAGATGTCATATGGGAATGAATAGACCAGTCAACTTGAGCATTTTATATCTTCACTTAGAAGGATTTTAAGACTAGTAGATCAAATGGGTTCATCTATTTTAGTCTCAAGAACATTTCTTAAAAATTTGGTACCTCCATGACTTTTACACTTCAAGTTATAGTCCTTAAAAGTTGGACCTAAAATATATGATGTTCACGCTAACATCAAAATGAAGATCAGGTAAAAATCTATATATACTTAAATTTGATGGTCTACTGGATGTCAATGGTGTTTGAAAAAATGTCAAATGATGGTCGTGTGGATGTCAAAATAAATCTAGGGAAAAAATCTATTAGTACTTAAAATTTAGGTTTTGCAAGACATCAAATACATTTACACAAATATCAAATGACATTCGTACAGATGTCAATTTTAAGATATGGTAAATAACCATTAGGTTTCAAGTAATGGGTCTTAGGTAAATCAAGGGCTCATTTTTAATTATACCAATGATCTGATAGAGCACAAGAATTGATAGGAAAGTGGGACCAAGGAGATCTATGGTGCATGTGAACTCATACATCTAGATCAGATGGTGAGTGTGAGTCAAAAAAGTCAATGAATCCAAGGAACTAATGAGTTGAGGACAAGTGTCAAAAGTGTGTGGGTCCTAATAGAATATCAATGGCTTGTGAGCATCCTTTCATAAGAAGATCAACATAGTGAACAAGGTCAAAGAGTCAATACCCCAAGTCAGCATTCGATAACTAATAAGTAGGATCAAGCCTAGGGGACTTTTGATAGAGGTCAAGGAGATATGTTTTCAACCCAGGTAAGATAATACAAAGGAAATATATCTTGAACATGATCTAGGTCAATTTGGGGTAAATATTTTAGGACCAAGCATCATCAACAAAGATCCTTAAAGATAGGATTGGTCTTTTAGACCTATTTTAGTTGAAGGTTAACATTTGGTTTTCATAATGAGACTAAGCATTGAGCTATAGGAAAACCAATAATATGATTGGTTTTCAATCTATAAAGAGATTTGTGCTCAGTTATAACCTCAATAAAAAGGTACATCCATCCATTCAAAATAGGCCAAGAATCTCTTTCAATTCCAAGGTATGAAGACATAATCCTTGTTATTAGATCAATTGAAAATGGCTTGGTAATCCCTCTTTTGGGCATGACTAGACTCTACCCAGATTTGATCTTTGTAACCTCTTGAGATGAATAAATTATTTTTTTAGATTTTATTATTCTAGTATAGTTTGTTAATGTCAGATTGATTTGCATATGTGGTATAAATATCTCCCTTGTCAAATCTTGATCTCACCTAGCTATTATATTATGTTGTTTTGTAGGTCATGTTTAGTGTCAAATGCCATTTTATTAAACCTAGAAAGTGGATACATGGACTGGTTAGTGCCTTGAATCAAGCCTATCTATCACTTGCCTTAGGATTTGATCATTTGATGAACCTTTGCATGAAATAATAATGCATAAATAACCATTTAGAGTTGTAGATCCAATCTCATTAGTGTTTTTATAAGTTTAGATAGAGTGGATGAACAATCACATTACTAGTGCATCACCTCCTTTACATATTTTTATGATTTTTTACCCATTTCTCTCTCCCTTTTCCCAGTCAAAATTTAGTTTAGGTGATATATCTAGAAGGAATCCATCCTTATCCAGAGGTTTGACCCTATGATAGGTGACCCACAGCCTAGGGTCAGTCCCATGTTGGACTAGATTTTAGCAAAGGAACTGAACAATCCCCTTCTCAACTAGGGTGAAAATCTATAACACTAACTATTACCACCAAAAGGGCACCCAAGAAGTAGCTAGTATTTGTTGTCCATCTAATGCCACAATATGAAAACATAGACTGGTCAAAAATCATATGGTCATCCATGCCCAACCCTTCCACTAAAACTAATCTTGAGCCTAAAAACATGCATAGGTAGAAGCTCAACCCTTAGATACATTAAATCTCACTCTTCTAGATTAGGCTAAGTAATTAGGAGCCTTGGCCTCTAAGAGGTCCAATATGAAAATAATTTAACTACCAATGATGAGCTCATTATTAGATAAGGCTATTATATTAGTGTAATAGGTGATGAAGAGGAAAATTAAAGATAGCTCAAGCTAAACTCTGATCATGGAGGAAGGGGAAGAAGTTTATTCCCTTAGCAAGAAGTAGAATAGATAAAAGGGCTAGTCCTCATATATTGAGGACCTCAATTCCTATATGGAGATGCACATAGAAGCAATCATTTCCATACATAAAGGGATTGAAATGGCTAGACAAGAGCTCGAAGAAGAGTTAGAGACTCTTAAAGAGAAACAACAAGTTATTTGAGTTCCATAAGGCATTGATTAGGATATGTAAAGTGCAACACTTAGGTTTTACTATATTTTTTATTATATTCATTATTTGAGAGTTAGTTTAGGTCCTTTTATCAATAACATAACTATATTATTCAAAAACCACAAAGAGGATGATAATAAGCTAAATTTCTTAGTATTATATACCCCTAATAAGGCATTTATCCATTTAGACTTGATGACCCCATTGAAGGCATGAAATTATTTGAATTTATCATTAATAATAACATAGAAGGCATGAGATTATGTATTATCCTCTAAGGCTTTAGTGAATAAGTTGATCGAGTAAGAAAATCAGGTTGAATAAATTGATAGAATTAGAATTGAATGTAATTCAAAATAACAAAGGCAAGATGGTGACTCAAGCTGCATTTGATCAAATGATTAAACAAGCCTCTGATGGCTTTATATATATTCTAAAAGGTTTGAGCTTAGTTACATTGACTCCAAATTGAGAGCATCTAGGAAGAATATGATATAGGTGGAAGTATTCTAGGTTGGATTCAGAGCCACCAAGGTAGAACATGCCAAACTAATTGAATAGATGAGCAGGGTGACTAGGCCACACCTCTTAGTTATGAACCTAATCTGAGTATAACATAATTAGTTGTACAAAAACTACTAAGACGTATATGTAAAGAAGAAAGCATCCCAACAAATGTCACTTTCTAGTTCTACTATGCTGACTCCACTTATAACATTGACAACTATAGTCATGTCAGTGCCACCTCATACTAAAGTGCCCATGGTAATAATAGTTCAATCAACTAGTGCATCTCCAAGTACAAATCCTATCATTGCATCATAAAACATGAGTACTACCATAGTTCTGATGATAGTTTTGATACAAGAAAAATAAGAGACAATTTAGCATGAAAGGCTAATTTTGTAACAAATTTTGCATGTAATGGTTATAACTAAATAGTTAAGCCCTAGTTGCATGTATATTATAATTAAGTAAAACATTTTGTCAACATGTACACATTACATGAATGAGATATATATAAGTTATTGATATGTAGCCAAGACTTATCTTATGTTCTATCAATATGTAAACAAAAGGTTCTAAACTTGGAGGATGAGGCGACCCCTTCCCCAAGATCTTTATATAAATTTAAAACCCTCTTTTCAAAGGGTCAACTTTTTTGAATGAAATTATAGGAATAAATCAAGAAATTTATTTTCATGCAACTGTGTTTGTTCTTTCTTCTTCCCTCTCTATGTTAATGAAATGAAAGTTTCTTTATATATGTTGATTTAATAATTTTGATGTGTGTCAATTATATAGATGAATCTAACTATTATATTCATGAATGTTAGTCTTATATGTGCAATAATTATTGAATATTGATAAATTTCATTAATTTAGGCAATTAGTATAAGTTGAATTGATAATCTAAGGTGTGTAGAAGTATCTTATTTGATATAGTATTCTAGGTGTAAGCCACAATTACCCTAGATAACTCTTTGGTTTGAGATGTAATCTCTTATCCAAAGGTATGTAACAATAGCCTTACAAAAAGCAACCTTCAGTTGAGATCATCAAGTATCATATATCTGATTACCCCAAACTTCTAGCCATGTTTGTTCACAAGTGTGAAAAAGTTGAAAAAAGTAAACACTGGTTATTGAGATACTTGTCTACCAAAGAGATATAAAGAAACTCCTTTTAAGAGACATATAACCTTCTTTTCTACCTTACCCTTTCTCTTTTTTTAGTTTTCATTGAGATTTATCCACCATAGGCTATTTTTACACCCATCTAACTCACTTAGTGATTTATACTTTTTATTAGAATCCATGCATCCACCCACAAACTTAGTTAAACAACCCATAGGCTCAACCTCCTATTCCACCACATAGTTGTTCTAACCACATACCTATGAGTCATGCTCTGAAGTGTAACCTAGTTCTACAAATATCCAAAAAAATTAGAGGTTAATGCATTTAAAACTTCTCTGAAGTTTGCATAAAAACCACATCAATAGAAGAAGAAAAAGCTAGTGTTAGAAGGAAGGTACACGTGTGTGATTTCCTAATAAATAGCTAACTATCATTATAGAGACACTTAAGAGATTAACAAGGTCTAAGGCCCAAGCTATCCTTATGGTGTCACTATTGTCAAACTCTAGGAGGTCTAAACCCATACCTGTCATCCTTGAGGTATGAAGAGATCAAACATCTTCCTCTATAATGGACATCCCACCTATCAATCTTCCCATGGCTCAACCCTGGTTAATTGGATCAGCCATCACCATCCCTTGGGACCACCATGACCTACCAAGGAATCTAGAGAATTGTCTACGTAATTTCTCCCCCTCAAGTAGGAGGATGGTTGAAGAACATGCCAAATATTTTAAGGCCACCTTGAGATTAATGAATTTTATCCATGAGGATGTTGCATGTAGGATTTTTATATTTAATTTTCAATATTCTTCTAATGATTGGTATCTCAATTTATAAGAAAATTCCATCACTTCATGGGATGAGTGTTAAAGTATGATCCTAACATAATTTGGACAAGTAACTAATCCAAGTCTAGTATATCATCTCTTTAATAGCATGAAAATGAAGCCTAATGATTCTATTTTAGCCTTGAATGTAATATTCCAAAATATGCACACTCGATTGAATGCCACATATAAGCTAGATGAGAATTTAATGCTCAAGATATACAAGAATACCCTAGATCCTATCACTATAGTGTTATTTTGAAGAGTTTCTACTACCAATACACTAGCTTTGAAATTATAAAAAACTATCAACATTGACAAGCATCCCAATTCATAGCTTAGCCCTCATAATTCAAGAGGTCAAACATTCAACAATGGCCTTCTATCCTTTAATACAATCCCACATGAGAATCAAAATGCTCTTGTATTCAATTAGAATTACCAATGTACTTTATCACCCATGACATAATAGATAATGAATTATAATTATGATTTCTTGAATAATCATACATAAAAGAATAACCAATAGCAAAATCATCATTAGGCTCACACCAATGCAATATTCACTCAGGTTTCTAACTCCAATAAAGCTTAATTAGATTCTATACAATGAATGGTGCAGAAGCTGAGAAATGATTTATTGAATATGTAAAAGAGGATGGTTAATACCAATAATCATAATTACAATTAGAATTATACCTTTCTAATATATAATAGGCCTTTCAACAAGCCCACCAATAATACAAAACATCAACAATCCAATAAATTATTAGAGATCAATATCATGGAAAAAACTTTGCCTAATTGGTATAGGGTCCATAATACATCTCAGTGTGGGGAGTTAAACTGTATAGATTTTTGTACAACCTTTGAAATATTACAAAGGTAGATGATCAGATAAGATCAAATAATGAATCCTTCATATCTCCCTCATGAATCTATCCCTTCCAATTCATTTATGGTCTTTGAGACCTTTGAGTCTTCCTTTTTTAATGAGGATGACAACATCCTAAAAGACAATTATGATGAAGTGAAAGCATTCCATCAGTTCAATAGGAACAATTATAATCTAAGAAATGGGCAAATGTTTACTACTTCTACTCCTAATAATATGATTATCCCTCCAAATCCCATGACTAAAAATAATCCTCCTCCCCCTAAAGGGAATGATCAGACTCAACATAGAGAGGAACTAAAATAAAGGGGATACAATATTATTGAGTATATGAAGAAAATCAAGGCCAATATTACTCTTCATGAACTAGCACAAATCATAGAGTATAAGGTGGATGTCTATTACATGAAAATTTATTGCATAAAATTCCAAGACAACCTACATGAATGTTATATACAAAATAAAGCCTAAAGTTCCCCCTTTCTTGCTGGCCATTTAAGCATTTGGAAAGAATATACATAATTGCTCAGTAGATTCCATAGTTTTAGAAATAGTGATGTCTAATTCTATTTGTCAGAAGCTTGGTTTAACACCAAAGCCATCCAAGAGGAATTTGTCACATCTAGATAAAATAGTGATGTCTATATTAGAAGAGTTTAATGATGCAATAATTTAGGTTGCCTCATAACCTAGAGTACATATTATTATTAACATATTAATAATTGATATTCTTGATGATTATGGGTTTTTTTAGTAGAGATTGGTCAAAATGCTAAATTGATATCTTTCCATAGAATTTTAACATATTTGGCTAGCTTAGAGAGGCATATCCAATCAGATCATGATCGATCATGAGCCAAGAATGAAGCATCCCATTACAGAGTATATTGCTACCAATGAAGAGGTAATTAGTGTTGAAATTTTCACATTTTACATGAAGCACCAGAAGAAATTTAGGGCCCTTCCAAATTATGGACCCTCCATTTCTATGGAACCAAATATAAGAAAGGATTAGGTGTCAATATTAAGTTAATCAATCCACTAAGAGAGAAACTATTGACAGTTTATAGGTCCCAATTCTCATGCACCAATAATAGAGTAGAATATAAATCCCTTATTATGGGATTACAGTTCACCCTCAAGAATAATGTCAAAGAATTGATGGTATACAAAAATCTTGAACTTGTTTTTAACCGGGTCATAAATAAATATAAATGCAAATTGTCATATCTGAAGAAATATAAACATAGAGCCTAGGATTTAATTGAATCATTTGAAGCTTTCAACATAGTATTTATTTTGAAAGAAAAAAATGAAGCCATTGATTCACTATCTACTTTAGAATAAAATTTGGCACCCTAATAGGAGTCAAAAATATAGTTCATTGAATTGGTGTTGTGTCCTTCAATACTAGATAATGTTGAAATTTTTTAAGTGTTTGATGATGACCAACAAATTGTCCAATTTTTAATAAATTCAAGACAATTCAAATCTCAAATAATTGACTATGAATAAATTAACCATAGGTGCTATGAAGAATTGGATGAAGGTATTATCTAGCTAAAAGAAAATTGCCTCCCATTGGGAATGGTTACCCTTGAAAGGACCTTCAATAAAAATCCTCAATCCCAATCACATAGTTAGCTCAAGGTTAATGAATCTGAATTCAGCTTGGAAAATGTTGGTGATGAAAATAATGCACACTTCATCAATATTGGCATAATATGTGCACTAAAAGAAAGGTAAAAGGTTAAAGAACTAATTATCAGGTATAAAGATGTAATTGCATAGAATTATGATGACTTAAGTGTATTTAATCCTAGAGTCATCACCCATACTATTCCACTCAATTATGATCACAAAGTATTTACGCAAAGGTATAGGTTGGTAAATCTTATATTGGAATCAATTATTAATGTAGGTTTTTATTTTTCCCTATTTATTAATTAGGGAAATTGTATTTCTTGTGCATACATGGAGTTTTCCTACATTTGTGGGATAGGCTAGCTTATGTGGAGGTGTGTGTCATAGATGTGTCATAGGTGTCATAAGAATGTCATAAGTAACTCCCTTGATGGGAGTTACTTCTTTATTCTTAGCACCTTGTCACCACCTTTCATGGAGGAATTACAGTGTATTCTTGGGGTGCCTTATCCACCTTTTGAGGAGGAGTTACTTACGTACTCTCCTATTTGTAGTCCTCACTTTGGCCATCTCATGTTAATCAGTTTTTGGTTTTCTCCATTTTGTCTTGTGTAATTTATTTTCTTGTGTTATTTTCAAATTGCTTTAGCATGTATGTGGTGTGCACTTGTTTCATCTTGTGTGATCACGTCTCCATTGCACTCGCGTTATCCAGATTTTGGCAACAACTTCGATATGCTATCAGAGCAAGAACGGTAATCTTGTGTCTAGTTATGCTTTTAGTTCATTTTGAAATCAAGAGGAGTGGAGTTCTCTTTGTTTTTTTATTTCTAGATCTGATCTAAAATAAATAAAAAAATATATCATTTCTGGTATCGTTTTCTTGGGAATCCTTGGCCTTTGGGTGTCTTGGTTGTCTTCACTTTAGGTGTTGGTTTTGTTGCTATTCTTGGGCGCCATTATTGTGTGGAGCAGCAAAGGGAGGAGCCGCACTCATCTAGTAGAGCATACTTTCTACTACAGTCCACACCAAGCTTCTGCATTCTGCTCCAACCTTCAGTTGCGCCAAGTTTCTGCATTCTGGTTAGTAGTCAACTTCAATTTTAGCAGCAGAAGGCTGTACGACACGCAAGTCTACAGGTTCAATCACTTCTGGTCTATGCCAACTTCAGCATCCTTCACTTTTTCCATGCCATCCTTTACTTCTGCCACGCCATCCTTTGTATGGCATCCAAAATAGGTTATATGGCGTCCAAAATAACAAGCTTCTGTGCCAACTTCTGCAACGCCTTTAGCCTTCATCCTTCCAACACGCTAGTCTCCAGCAAGATACCTTCATTTCTACCACCAAGTAGGCTGTACGACGTGTCCAGTAGGTCTGCACATTTGTCTTTTGTCTTTTCTGTAGATAAATTATGGACCGTGCCCTTTTGGGTGCCCCTTCCTTACTTGGCGTCCCATGTGGACCCTTAGATGCTTGGCCAGCTGTTCAAATATGTCTTTACTTTAATTTTTTTAGTTAAAATTGACTTGATAAAACAAAAATCAGTCAATTTGACTAAATATTCAGTTTTATAGACAGTTTTGTAATTTGGGGGTTTTCATTATAAACTTGTATCTTTGCCTGTCGAAGATGAAGGGTGAGGGCCGGGTTGGTGGGAGGCCAATTCCCCCTCACACAAATCTCTTTTATATTCCTAGTTCCATTCTGAATCCAATGAGTGGTTGGAAGGCCACTTTATCTCTCAAAATAGGCATTTTTTTTAATGTTTTAGTGTTTTTGTTGCAAAAACACTAGTTTACGGGAAAATTGAACCTTTAATATCTTGCAAACGGTAGCTCAAATTTGGGTACCATTTTTTTCAAAAGTGTTTGTAATTCAATTATCCATAGTGTAGGCTTGTTATTTGTCAAGAATTCACTAGTTTATAAAGTGCCAAAATTTTGGATCTCTCGAGACGCATTTTCCACTGAGTCCGACGTCCTGTTTGCTTAAGTCTTGCATTGATTGCTCTAAGACGCATTCTCGGCTGAGTTAAACATATTTTGAGCATGAAATTCCATATTTTTGGGGGCTCAATATTTTTTGGGGGTGCGATTTCTTTCCATAACTTACAAATCTTTGCTTTCATTCTCCTTTTTGCATAAATTCACAACTTGCAATCAACACAACTTCACCTAAATTCAACTAAAAATGGATTCTTTTCAACTTAAACCCCTAACATCCTTTAACTATCATGAATGGAAGGTTAAAATGTCAATCATTCTTAGAAGCAAAGGGTTGTATAGGATCACCATGGGTACTGAAGTAGAACCCAACATTGATGCTAAAAAGGTCAAGTGGTACAACTGTAGTGATGAAGCCTATGGATTACTGAGCTTGTCTGTGTCTCCAGAACTTCTCTTCCATTTAGAATCCTCCCAGACTCTCAATGACATATGGGACACCTTAGAAAATTTATTTGGGAAGCTTGATGAGATGAGAGGTCATGAGCTCAAAAACAAACTCATAAGTCTAGTCCTAGCAACTTTCACACCCTAGAAGACTTCTTCACTAAGTTTAAGGCCCTTAGATTGAAATTGAAATAATGTGGGATAGAGAAGAAAGATGATCAACTCATTCTTTCTATTCTCACAAAGTTAGGTCCAAGCTATTCAGTCTTTGTCTCCACTTTCCATGCCACAAAAAGTGCCCTTGGCACTACATAGAAATTGCCTTCTTTAGATTCATTCATTGCCGACTTGACTAGGGAGCAAGATAAGCTAATTCAAATGGGCACAATGAAGTATACTCAACCCTAAGCTTTGATAGCTAGAAATGGTAAGGATAAGACTTCAACAAAGGAGAAGAAGAAAAAGAACAAGGACCAGGAGAAGAAGAAAGAAAACACCAATCCTGCCAAAAACAACACTGAGTCTTCATCCTCCAATGATAAAACTAAGAAGGAGAAGGTTAAGTGTGCCTATTGTAAAAATACAGGGCATGATGAACACAAATTCATGAAGAAACAAATAGATCACCTAACTCATCTTCTAGAGAAGAACAACATAGGTGTTCTTGAGTCCATCAAGCAGAATTCATCTACCCAAGATTTTACCAAGGCAAAAGGCAAGGGTAAGGAGAAAGAAAGGACAAGGCCCTTGTAGCTATAGTAGCTTCTACATCTTCATGGGTCATTGACTCAGGTGCTTCTCACCACATGGGCTCTTCACTAGTTGAGTTTTCATCTTTAGAGCCTTGTAGCATGACTTCAATTAGTTTAGGTGATGACACTTCAGTTTCTATTGCAGGGAGAGGGTTAGTTGAAATGGAAGGAGGAACATTCAATAATGTTCTAAGTTTTCCTTCTCTTTCAACTAATCTCCTATTAGTGTACCAAATCACTCCCATTGGTCGGGGCATGAGAGTTGAGTTTTCACCAGATTCAAGTGGCTATCAGGGAGTTGCATAATGATACTATAGTGGCAGTGGGTAGGGCAGATCACCAAGCTAGGTTATACACCTTTTCACATTTTGCATCAGATTCTTCTCCAACAGCATTGTTGGCTCATTCAGATAAAGTTAGCAAATTATGGCATGAGTGGTTTGGCCACCTTAACTACCGCTACCTTGAGCAACTTTGTAAAAATGACATGGCCATTGGCTTGCCTCGTGTCCAATTCTCAAAAGGACTTTACGAGGGGTGTTCCCTTGGGAAGCATCCTAAAGCAAAATTTAACAAAGTCAAAGCTTGGAGGGCTTTAAAACCTTTGGATTTAGTCCACAGTGATGTATCGGGACCCTTTCCCAAAACATCTTTCACAAGGGCCAAGTACATCTTCACTTTCATTGATGATTTCTCTAGGTACACTTGGATATATTTTCTCAAAAAGAAGTCTGAAGTGTTTGAAAATTTTCTAGACTTCAAGGCTCTTGTTGAGAAACAAAGTGAGAAATCCATCAAGGTTATTTAAACTAATAATGGAGGGGAGTATGTCAACATTTGGTTTGAGCAGTTTTGCACCACAGAGGGGATTGATTTGCAGCACACAGTCACTTACAGTCTTTCACAGAATGGGGTTGTAGAATGCAAGAATAGGTTGTTGAAAGAGATGGGTAGCTGTATGATTCACTCCAAATCCTTAGCACCACAGTACTAGGCTGAAGCCATCAATTATGCTTGCTACATTCAAAACAGGGTTCCTCACAAAGCTTTGAAAGGGATAACACCCTTCAAAGCTTGGCATAAATGGAAACTTGATGTTGAGCACCTTAGGGTTTTTGGATCCCTAGCCATGGCCTACATTCTAAAGAAGAAACACAAAGCTATGGAATGTCAGTCCAAGCCTTACATCTTTGTAGGATATTTAGATGATATTAAGGGATATCACCTTCTAGATCCAGTAACTCATGAGTTGTTCATCGAGAGTAGTGTCCATTTTTAGGAGAGTCATAGAGTCTCAAGACTTGACACTTCTTCTCCCTCATCAGATCTACTTCTTCATGATGATTACTCATCAAATTCAGATCAGCCACAATAGGTTCTTGAGATAGAGACATCTTCTTCTTCTTTGAGTTTAGACAGTGAGGACAATGATGCAGCATCATCCACCTCTAGTCAATTAGAGGATGAGAAGTTAGCACCTGACTCACCCACTTCCAAGCCACTTTGGGCCAAACATACACTTGAGAGTGCTGACACTTGGGTAGGAGATCTTGCAGATGACAGACGTACTAAGAGGGATTTTTAGAGAGATCCACATGCCTTATTTGCTACAGTTTTAGATCCACAAACTTTTCGAGAGGCATCGGGGGTACTTGAGTGGGATAATACTATGGAAGAAGAATATTCTTCCTTAATCAAAAATCACACTTGGGACTTGACTTCACTTTCTAAGGGAAGAAAGATGGTTCGATGTAGGTGGATATATCAGACCAAGTTTGCAGGAGATGGGTCAGTTGATAAGTATAAAGCACAATTGGTCGCCAAGGGTTTCTCACAGGTGGCAGGCATTGACTACTCAAAGACATTTGCACCCGTTGCAAAGATGACTTCTATCCAACTCACCTTGGCTATTTCCACAACACATCATTGGGATGTGCACCATATGGATGTGAAGAGTGCCTTTCTTCATGGAGAGCTAGATGAGGAGATCTACATGGATTAGCCTCCAAGATTTGTTCAAGATTCTTCCTTAGTATGCAGACTTAGGAAATCTATCTATGGCCTCAAATAGGCCTCTCGGGCTTGGTATGCCAAGATGGATTTCTTCCTTCTCATAGCAAATTTCACTAGGTGCCATTCTAATCCCAATGTCTACTTCTTACGACAGGATGATTCACTCCTAATTTTGGTTCTATATGTTGATGACCTTTTGATCACCAGGAGTTCTTCATCAGCTATTAAAGCAGTGAAGGCATCTCTTCAGGATAGATTTGACATGATAGACTTGGGTTTGTTGCACTACTGCCTTGGCATCGAGATCTCACAGTTAGATTCAAGGATTTCTCTTGCACAGCTTAAGTATGCTCTTGACTTATTGGCTTCATTTCACAAGGCTGATTGTAAGCCATCTCTAACTCCCTTTCTATCAGGATTCAAGCTTGAGGCTGATTGTTCTTCACCATTGGTTGATGCCACTCAGTATCGACAACTTGCTGGTAGTCTCATCTACTTGACTCACACCAAGCCTGGCATATCATATATAGTGGGACTTGTTTCCAGATTCATGCAGGAACCTCATGAGCTACATTGAAAAGCAGCTAAGAGGATCTTGCATTACATATAGGATTCACATAGATATGGGATTCATTATAGATTTGGCATAGAGGTTGACTTGGTTGGATATACAAATTCAGACTGGGCTGGTAATTCATAGACTCGCAAGTTCACTTCTGGTTACAATTTCTCTCTAGGTTCTGGTCCTATCAGTTGGTCTAACAAGAAGCAGAATGTTATTTCTATATCATCCATAGAGGCAGAGTACAAGGGAGCTGTTAATGTAGCTATTGAGGCTATTTGGCTTCAAGGGATTCTTTTTGAGTTTGGCATTCTTATCAGGCAACCCACCATCATTTATTGTGACAACTAGAGTACCATTCAAATTTGTAGGAATCTAGTTTAGCACCAGTGCACCAAGCACATAGATATTCACATGCATTTCATTTGGGATCTCATTCATAGTCAGGTCATTGACTTGATATTTTGCCAGTCTTCGGAGTAGGTTGTAGACATCTTCACCAAACCTTTCACTGAGAGCAAGTTCATTCATCTACGAGCTCTTCTTAGGGTGCAGTCTACATCTGCAGTAGCATCATCTTCAAGGGGGCCTTCTAGCCTCTTCTTCTCTTTTATGTCTCTCTTTTGGGGGGGGGAGTTTTTTCCTATGGGTTTTCTCTTTTTCTCTATCTTATGGGAGATTGCATTTGTACATGGGTACCTCATCAGGCCTAGTTGTCGGGACCCATTTTATATTTCCACACTGCCCACCTAAGCTACACTTATGGGGGGTATTAGTGTAGGTTTTTATTTTTCCCTATTTATTAATTAGGGAAATTGTATTTCTTGTGCATACATGGAGTTTTCCTACATTTGTGGGATAGGCTAGCTTATGTGGAGGTGTGTGTCATAGATGTGTCATAGGTGTCATAAGAATGTCATAAGTAACTCCCTTGATGGGAGTTACTTCTTTATTCTTAGCACCTTGTCACCACCTTTCATGGAGGAGTTACAGTCTATTCTTGGGGTGCCATGTCCACCTTTTGTGGAGGAGTTACTTACGTACTCTCCTATTTGTAGTCCTCACTTTGGCCATCTCATGTTAATCAGATTTTGGTTTTCTCCATTTTATCTTGTGTAATTTATCTTCTTGTGTTATTTTCAAATTGCTTTAGCATGTATGTGGTGTGCACTTGTTTCATCTTGTGTGATCACGTCTCCATTGCACTCGCGTTATCTAGATTCTGGAAACAACTCTGATATGGTTACCCTTGAAAGGACCTTCAATAAAAATCCTCAATCCCAATCACATAGTTAGCTCAAGGTTAATGAATCTGAATTCAGCTTGGAAAATGTTGGTGATGAAAATAATGCACACTTCATCAATATTGGCATAATATGTGCACTAAAAGAAAGGTAAAAGGTTAAAGAACTAATTATTTGGTATAAAGATGTAATTGCATAGAATTATGATGACTTAAGTGTATATAATCCTAGAGTCATCACCCATACTATTCCACTCAATTATGATCACAAAGTATTTACGCAAAGGTATAGGTTGGTCAATCTTATATTGGAATAATTAATTCAGATGGAAGTGGAAAAGTTGCTAAGTGATAAAATAGACTTTCCTGTTTGACATTTGACTTGAGTGGCTAATTTAGTTCTAGTCAAGAAAAAGGGTGACAAGATTAGACTTTGTGTTGACTTCAAAAATCTGAATAAAGCTTTGGAGAAGGATAATCATCCTTTACCCTCCTTAGATGAGGTAGTAAAAACTATGAGTGGCTCTGATATGATGTCTTTCTTGGATAGATTTTTAGGGTATGATCAAGTACTAGTCAAATAAGAAGATAGGATGAAAATAGAATTTATTACGAAGTGGGGAACATATGCACATAATCAAATTCCATTTGGGCTAATCAATGTTGGAACCACTTTTTAGAGAGAAATGGATCACAGATTCCAAATACTGATAGGAAAGTGAATAATTATATATATGGATGATCTCACTATTTTTTATAAAAATAAAGTTGATGATAGTGACCATCTTTAGTCTATTTTTGAGAGGTGCAAGAGGTTTGGGGTGTCACTTAACCCCAAGAGAGTGTATTCAATGTTATCAAAGGAAAAAATCTAGGCCACATCATTACTAAGGATGGAATCACTAGTGACCCAAATAAGATTTAGGGGATTTCAAAAATAATGTTTTCAAACAACAAAAAGGAGTTCAAATCATTCTTTGGAAAGATAAAGTTCATAAGGAAATTTATATCAGGGTTCACAGAGATTGTTAGACCCCTGTATGTAATGCTCAAATAGAATTCCAAAGTGGAATAATTGCCTAAATCTAAGAAGTCCTTCCAAGACATAAAGAAGGCTATTTCTCAAGCCCCAATGTTGGTAAGACCCAATTTCACCAAAGAGTTTTTATTGTATTCATTCACCTTAGAACATACTATTATTTCCATACTCATGTAGAAAAGGGAAGAAAGTGAACATCCTATTGCATTTATGAGTACTAAATTGATATATGCAGAGCTTAAGTATTCCTTGATTGATTAGAAAATCTTCTCTCTCATCAAAGCAGTTAGAAATTTTAGGCATGCTTCATACTTGGAAGTGTTGTTGGTACATTTAAACTATAAATCATGTGAGAAATGAAATATCTCTTTATTTGGGGATGAGAATGACTCCTACTCATGTAACAACTAAGGAACAACTATCATCAAATTAAAGAATCCATATTTCATTACAATCACTTTTCATTAACTTAGGAGTATGAAAATATTGCTTTGTCATAAGCAGATAATTCCCTATCCCTGCATCTTCGTAAAAAAAACTGATATAGGGTCATATAATTTATACAAAATGTATTTAGTTTTCAACATAGGTTTTAAGAATTGATTAAATCCTTTGATAAGAATCAAATCATGAGAAAGATCTAGTTGAATTTCACCACCAAGTTCTTTGTAAAATTTTATTCCTAATAAGATGCCATAATAAACTAGAATATCTACTAGTATTATAGTCATTTATATTACCTTTTTGGGAAAGGAGTCCAAAGAAACTTGGGCATCTTTGATATGACCAACCAGAGGTACTTATTTTTCTTCCATGAAATAATAACATCTAAAAGTATTTGCACATGTAAAACCTAGATCATGGGAAACTTTGGTAGGTATTACATTATTTGAGGCTCTAGTATCAACAATAAAATTACTTACTTTTCATCCTTTAAGGAAAAGATAGATGTAAAAGGATTCAACATTGCCATAGAGTTTACTGTATTAGTAGAAGAGGGGGTTTCCTTTGACATTTGTCTTTTTATTACTAGTATGTTTACCTTTGACAAATTCTACTAACTTATCTAATTGGTCATGTTTGACCTTAGATATTTGGCTTGAGACATTTGGATTTTAGTTTTATGTATATGTTTAATTATATAAAAATCAAAAAAACTAGTAAAAGAACTTTCAATGAATCGGGAAACATTCACATAATTTTTTTTTTAAAATTACCTTTTGGGTAAGTGGTAGAGTAGCCTAAGGAGGGTCACATAATTTAATAATTAGTTTTTTTCCTTTCATTTGTCTAGGTGATGTAATTATTTGTGGAAGAATAACTGTTGGGGTTTCTTCTTATTTTTTAGTTTGTTGCTTTTTATGATTCTGGAATCTGGGGAAGACTATAAATGCTTGAATAATCATATCTCCAATGGTGTCATTATAATTGTCTTCACCTGAATCATATTCTAGGTATGCTTTAGTGGAGTCATCATTAGATTCTTATGTCTCAAATTCTTTAAGATTCAGACTTTTTGTTTTAATTTCTTAGTCTATCTCTTCATACCAAAAAATATCTTATGTTTCTAGAATAATGTTTACAAGAGCATTTGCATTTGAATTTATAGGTGCTTTATGGAAACATTTTTTTGAGGATATTTCAATCGAGGATGATTATGTTGATAAGGAACACAATTATTATAATAATGTTATGATAAGGAAGAGCAATATTTTTTGGGGCATTTGATTCTTCATTGCTCTTATGTTGTTGGCCATTTTTTGTAGAAGCTATTCAATAGAAGACTAATTTTTATTCTATGTTTTCCCTTTGAATTATATTTCCTTAGTTTCATATCCATTATCATGTAGTATTATACATCAATAGATAATGTTTAAAATACATATAAATCAACCACTATATCTCTCGTTAACTGATAACTCACTTCTGACAATTGTGAGTTTATGAAAAATCATTTTTTATTTTTTGTCATTAGTCTAGTAGTTATCAGTATCTTGTTGATTAGCTTATTAAAATTAGCCAAAAAATCTATCATGGGTTCATAGGATTCCTTTTTCCTTTGTGTAAAGTGAGCAAGTAATGCATGATCATCTTCTACCAGTTTGAATAAGCTTTCAAACTTAGTTTTTATATTATCCCAATTAGTGATGGACCCTAGATGAAGGTGGTAAAACACATTAGTTTCTCCATTTTGAAGAGTTTATATGATCAATGTAACTATAATGTCTTTGTGTTATACCCCTAAGCTTCCACATGCTATAAATAAAAATGTAATATGTTCATCTAGATGCTGCTTACCATCACCTAAAAACTTCAGAAAGTTATTTCATGAACCCTTTGGAATTTTATGTAACTACCCTAGAGCCAATGACCTGATTACGTTACCCCATGTTATTTCCATGATTGGAAAAACTAATTATAAGGGAAGAAAATTCCTTGAGAGGACAAGAGCCTAACTTATTATTGAACCAACCTACTATTTTTTACTTTTCTGGGACTATATGGGAGACTAACTAAATTATTTATTTTAGTTCTCTATTCAAAATTTAACTTAAATTTATAAATCTATTGCAACTAATATAAGGGATCCATGTCACCTTGATATTTACTTTCTCTAGTAAATCATCTTTCTGTCAGTTTAAAAGGAACACTACTATCAATAAGGTGTAGTTTAGATTTGGAGTGATTTCTAAGGTGGTTTTATTTTTTGTGTTCTTCATGTAGCTATTGATTCATCTATTTGTGGAAAGATGATACATTATTCTTCTTCTTCTAATACTTCTATAACTCTTTGAAATTGAACTGCACTAGTCATGTTATCCCACATAACTACTTGAGAGTTTGAAGAAATGTATTTTTGTGTCTCACTTCACCAATCAAGATTCATTTGAAGTATTGGAGATTGAATGGATGGGATGGTCATGAGAAGAATTTATTATTGTATAAGATCTTTGGGAATCTATATGAATTACTCTTCTTGCTTGTCTCTTTGAAATAATTTTTGTATTTCATTGAATAATAGCAACATGATCTTCTTCTATGTTTATTACTATAGTGAAAATATTGAATTAGACAACTTATTTTATTATCCTAGGTGAACAATCAAAGACTTGAATTAATATCTTCTTCTGCATATTCTATCCAATCTAGACTAGGTTGATGAGCAGGATCTTAGTTCACAGTAATAGTCATACACATAATTTATTGATAAAAATTTTAGGTTGTTTAATGAACTCTATGAGCTATCTTACATTTAATAATACTTTTTCTATTTTTTCATGGTTTAGTTCCTGGTCCAATATTATCAAAATGATCTAGAATTGAATAACACTAACTTCATCACACTCACAAGCAAACTATATGATATTAGAGTTAATATTTGAAAGTGTAGGTTGATCTCACTCAGCATCTAATTATTAAATATGTATCTGAGTTATTAAGAGAGTCATGTGAGATAAATTTCATATGTTATTCACATAGAAATCCTAAATATATGCCCTATGTTGGGTGTCAAAAATTATTTCTTGAAAAAATTGTTAGGGGGATAAATAGTGGGTTTCAATTAATAGTGTTGGGATAATGTCCCTCATATTAGTAGGTAGAGCTTTCTGTTAACATGTTGTTTGGCATGACAACACCAACATTAGGATTCCAAGGTAGTGAATCTCATTAATCCTTTCCTAAAATTATTCTCATGAGGTAGGTATTCCTAAGAGCTGTATCTACTAGATCATGATAACTGATCTTCACTCAATTCTGCATTGTGACAGTTCCAATCAAAGGGTCTGTTGAAAACTAATATTTAACAATGTTATAATTCTTTAAAAAAATTGGAATTACAACTTCATGTTTCAGTTAACTAGGTTTTAATTGATATTAAAAATAATGAAACACATGTATATACTTGCCTAAATATCAATTTAGGGTTTTAGATGAAAATTGTTTAAAATATTAACTTTAATTGCTCATTCCTATGCATTTAGTCATCAACAGTGCAATAACTTAATGGTAATGAAATGAAGCAATAAATTGATATAAATGAGTAAAAGAAGATTGCTATCAAATAAACCTTAGTCTAATAGATTTGATAATAAAATGAAAAAAAAGGTATAAATAAATAAACCTTATTGTAATAAGAAAAATTTGGATTTATTGACCATGTGAATATACAAATAATTTTATTGCTTGACCAACATGTGCACAATCATAAATGGATCAAATGCATACACCAAAGGAAATTAGACAATGAAAAAAGAGCCCACAACCACCATTTGAATGTGTAGGTTAAAAACAAAATCTAAATCCTTATATTTATCAATATGTTATTGATAATCACATTATATATTTGCCATGATCAATCCATCAAAATTTTGATGGCATAATGATAGGGTTACAAAATAAGGGATAGAATAAAAACCAAAGTGACTAACTTTAATTGTTTTGGAACAATAAAGAGCCAATTTTTTCTAAGGGTTGGTTATATTTATAGACTTTCTATCGATTTATTTCCTACCCAAACACTCATTCACTTTTCTAATCCTACCACTTTGCCTTTTCAGTCCATTTTAGCTTGTAAAAAGACAAAAAAAAAGTTACTTTTTCTAATTAAAATCTCTCCAAGCAACTTATAAAATTAAAACTTTAAAATATAATTACACAAAAGGAATTTTGAGAAATTAGAAGCACTAGGATTTCTATGTTAGAGTTAAATTTACAATGAATTTGATGGTTCTAAAAATAGGTTAATGAGGACCAAGTTACAATCAAAAAAATATTATGAGGTTAAAATGGCACTTATTGGACCTATTCGGGTCAAGAAAGTGCAAAACATAGTCCCAAGTAGATTTTGACTCAAGTCAAATTAGGTGAAATTGGTGGGGCTAAAATGTTTATGGTATAAAGAGATTTTTGGTGGTGCCAATGGTTTTAAAAATAGGATAATAGGGTGAAAGTGATGCCCCTTAGAGTGATAAGTAGTATAGGCAACTTGATGGCAAAAAATAGACCTCGAGATTTGAATTTTGCATTGAATTGCACTTTTCAACTTAATGAGTAATTTTGAAAAAACTAGTTCAAAATACCTTTTGAATGTATTATGGGACCCATTCATAAAATTTATCTAAGTTGAACTAGGTTTTTTTTGTGGGAAAAATTCAAATCTAAAATCCAAAAAATGGTAGAAAAGTCAAAAAATTGAATTAAAGGGGGCCCAAGACCTAATCGGGTCTTGGACCCTCGAAATACATTATGGGGATTTACCGTAGAATTTTCTCATGTTAATTAGGATTCGAAACCCACATAGAAAAGGATTTAGTTGTGGGGGAACAACCCTAACCTATTTGAGACTTCCTCTTGATTAGAACTACATGTTGAAATATCAGTGAGCCTAGACCTACTTAAGGATTGATCCTCAGTTAGGTCTATAGGGAGCATTCAAGGATCCTTGATACTTAGTCAAGTAAAAAACTAATGAAAAAAAACCCCCTCTTACCTACTATCATAAAATAAGTGATAAAAATATCCTAACCACAATTAGGTGAATTCTCTCTTAGAACCTTAGATGTAATCAGGACTTTTATCCCAATTAACATTGAGCTTGTCATCCCACACCTAAATGATCAAATCAAGGTTTTAAACCATGATTTCAAGTGTGACACCTCATCAATATTTTCACAAACCTAATTAGATAAAGTTTATTGATTATAAAATTAAATGGTGAACCCCCACTCCCTAGACCCAATCAATCTTTGGAAGCTTGATTAGGTCTACGAAACCAAACAACTTAGAACTAAGACCTAATCAGCAAAGAAACTCTGATTACAACTAGAATTTGTAGATGAATACCCAAATAAATAATTAGGGGTTGAAAACTTGATTAAATCTTGGGACTTAGGAAGAATTTAAATACCTTTAGTTAGGCCTAATCAAAAACTTTTTTAAGTTTTTCACTTGACTTAATGAGAATTTCATTGGGGTAGAGATAGGTCACGAAGCCATCAGGAGACCAAGTGTAAAATATGAAAATGATTCATAAAATCTTGGTAAATAAGATGGGATAAGTTTCATGGGATGAAAAAGTAACATAACTTAAAGTGACCTGTCAGAGCGATTGAGAGGCTTGAGCAAGCTAGAGAACATTTATGCTAGAGACCCCTCAAGTGGGATAAGTACCTCAAAAATGCATTTCACTCAAAGATTAAAAATTAAACTTATCCACTCAAACTTGAGTGATAGGATGGGAAAGTTTATAGAGGCCTAATAGACACAAAAACCAAAATGACCCTCTGAAGTAGTTGTAGGTAGTTAAGAGAGTACGTAGACAAGATGGCCAAGTGAGCATAAGTGCAACAAGACTCTATTTTGGGGTCAAGTTCTTTATATGAAAATTTACTATTAAAACTTGGTAGTCATAATGGGACATGATTCAAGAGATAAAAGAGCACAAAAACTAAGGTGAACCCTAGGAGTAGTCTAAAATCCCTAAGCAAGTCAGTCTTCAAATGCAAATTGGGAGGTCAAGTCTCCACTTTCACTTCAAGTGTTATATATGGAGTTTTATTGCATAGACATGATATTTCTAATGGTGATGGTTTTGGGACCTAGTTTGGCATATAAACCAAGGAATACCACCAAATAAACTTAAGATATCCTAGTAAAATGAGCCATGAATGCAATGGGAGTGGATATAAAAGAAAAAATAGGTTCTTTGATTCTTGGGAGAATTAGGGTATTTTGTGGAAGAAATAATAAATGGTGATTCTACTAAAAAATACTCTTGAGTATTTTAGAATAATAGAAACATATCTATGAACCCATAATCTGTAGTTGAGACTAAGTATAGGGAACATAAAAAAAATTGAGAGATGATAATATATGAGCAGCTAAAGGACCAAATAAAACATTATTATTGATCTTTTGTGTGTAAATGAGTTAAATTACTACTTCCTAGAACCTTTAAGGACAAACTACTACAGATCCAATCATCAAGATAGCTAGTGAATCCTACCTTGAAAAAGCTTCCTTGAGAACATTACTTGGATACCAACCAAACATCTATATCCCCAATGTATTTGTCTATAATCATAGTCTAGGCCTTACTCTACTATTGTCCAGTCATCTATAGCCCCAATAAAGGTTGCCTAAATCACTTAGAATTGAGTTTTCTTGAAATTGGTTTTTCTTTTCTTTTCATTTCTTATTTTATCTTTTCAATTTAGTTTCTTAGCATCCTAATTTTGGTTTGGGGACCACTATGTCAAGTGAAGGTAAAAGCATATATTTTTCACCTTAGATATTCACTATAGTAAGTTCATCCAAGCAAAATCAAAAACCATTTAGATGTGATTTTTTTTCTTGGTTTTGAGAGAATGTCTTCATCAACTGAATGGTTTACCCAAACTTAACCCAGTATAAAAAAATTCATAACATATATAATAGCTCAAGATTTTGAAGTTGATTCAAAAATAGAATCTAACACTACAAATTACTTAGCGTACTTACACACTATAATGTCATTCATGCTACCTAGTTATAGGTCTTATGTTCTTTATTCTTTTACTAATAGGATAACCTATAGGTCAAAATAGATAGACAAAACTAAAAGGAGACAAGTAATGAGGCTCGATCGATAATTAAAAGTGAGAGAAGTAAGAAAATAAAACAAAACCACCAAAAAAGTAGGAAAGAAATCACTAAACAAAGTAGGAAATGGAAAGAAAAAGTATTTACAAGAACCAACCAAGCTAATTTAATCTTAGAAGTGGTGTTTGAAGAATTATCTATTAATAGGTAATGGGACATCCTTACCAGTTAAACACATTAAGTAGAATGCATTCTCACATAATATTTTAGAGATTTGATAGGGACCCAATAGGGCATTAAATTTTCCATGTTTTCCCTTTTACTCGTGAGCCTTATCCCATAGAAGGACTAGATCAAAGATTCAAAAGGCTTTCACTTTTGATCATTTTTTGAACCAATGCTTGGAAAATACTTGGTATTTGCTAAAGTGTATCAGGGTTGCATCATGATTTTATTCTAATTGGATTAAGTTAAGGAGGTGAGCTTCTATCTTATCATCCATTTCCAAGTATTCTCTCATGAATTGTAACATGGGGATTCTTAGGTTCACTGAGAATATTGGGCCTTGGTCATAAACAAGATGATACAGTGACATTCTTAGGGCTGACTTAATTCTAGTCCTATCAGACCATAGTGTGAATTTCAACACATTATACCACTCCCTAAGGTTCTTTTCCAAAAATTTATTAATTACATCAATCAAGTTCTTATTTGTTGATTCAACTACCTTATTACCTCATGGGTAATAATTGAAAGAGAATTTGAGGATTACCTATTTTTCATAATCCCATTCAATAAATTGAAGAAAAGAAAAATCAATACCATTATCATATGCCAGAGTGGTAGGCATCCCAAACCTAGTGATGATATGTTCTTATAAGAAGTTGATTACCACATCAATTATGTAATTCTTGAACACCTACACTTTATTCCAATGGGTATAATAGTCAGTTACCATAATAATTAACTTGTGTCCTATAAAGGAATTAACAATGATCACCTCAATAAATTATAATCACCATTTTGTGAATGGTCAAACCTCAATATATGGTTGCAATGGCATGACATGGGTATATTCTATGTGTGCATATACTTGGCAGGTATGATAACAATGGATGTGAGCATGGACATATTTAAAAACATGATGCCAATAATGCCCTACCCTAAGTACCTGATGAGTTGTATCACTCCTTGAACTATGACCAATTCCATACTTCCCATGGAAATCACTGAGTAATTTAGCTACTTCTTGTTTGATAAGTCATCTTAGATATATGACTTCATGATTTTTTATATAGTATGCTTTATTTTATCATGAAATTATTTTTTCAGGCATAAGTCTCTTCTTTGAGTATAATTCAAGTGACTTAGATACTCATTATTGAGAAAATAGTAGACCACATCTTAGTACCATTCATTATTTATGATATCTTTCACCATGTAGTATTGTCAAATGATTTATGGATCTTCTTCATCCATGGCCTTAATAAGTCCTTGACCTTGTATAATATTCATTGGTTGGAGTTCCAATTTAAACACTTGTCTCTTCATTCACCCAACTCATTTTGCATTAGCATGGCCTTTATGATTGGGTCAGGCACAATTGTAAATGTCTTGTTACGTATGATGTAGTGTCTAAACTTCTTGATTGATTTTATTAAGGAAAAATATTGCTTGTTAATCATTGTGTATATTAGTTTGGCATTACATAGTGGATAACTCATGAATTAGACATGTCTCTCATATGTAGCTTATTTCTTTTGCATTAGGACAATAATACTCAAATGTTATGAAGTAAATAAATAGATGTGGAAAGGATGCATATAGTCAAGAATGATAAGCACTGGTGTGTTTAATTATCTTTATTTGAGAAAAATATTATTGTGCTTTAGTTTTCCATTAAATCTTTGCATCTTTATTTAACATGTTATTTAGTGGTTGAACTATCTTTATAAAGCCTGAAATGAAATTTCTTACAAGGTTTATTTTATCAAAAAATGACTTCAACTCCTTTTTGATAACTCACAATGAAATTTTTAGAATTGATTCTACTTTCTAGGTCTATGGATATGCCTTATTCTAAGAGAATGTGGCCTAATAACTTACCCTCTATGACGTTGAATATACACTTTTTTAGGTTCAAGTAAATTCCATGATATTTGAACCTCTATAATACTACTCTCAATTATTTCACATGGTCTTCTCGGTTCTCAAAAAAATATAGTTTGATCATCCATGTATATAGTTATGCATTTTCCAATAAGATCCTTAAATGTGACATCCATGGCACATTAGGTGGAAACTACATCGATTCGGCTGAATAGAATCCTTTTATATATGATAGTATCCCACTTTATCATGAATTTTGTCTTGATGTGGTTCTCATTATTGACCATTACCTGATTATATCCTAAATAACCATCAAGGAATGACATCATTTGAGATTTGTTCACTATTTGTAAGACTTTACCTAGTGAAGGCAGTGGGTAATTATATTTTTTTGATGCTTTGTTCAATTTGTAAAAGTCTACATAAATCCTTATCTCTTTGATTCACCAAATTATCCACCCACATATAGTGCCTAATAGGAAATATGATTCTTGTTGAGAGCAATTTATACACTTTGAATATCAATGGCTTTAGTAATGGATTTACTGACATTTGCCTTTGATGGAATGGTTTGACTCCTGGATTGAGAGGGATTGAGAGGGATGGTGTGCATGAGAATGGAAGTGTTTAACACTTTCATTTATTTTTATCTCTATTCTATAACCTCTTTGAAGTCCTTAAGGGCTAGAACCAGCCCTTGTTTTTCTTTTTCCATGCATGGGATGCCTAGAATCACATGTTTTGATTCATTTGAATTTCTTAGATTATAATGTTGGTGTAGCATACCTTTGGTGGGTGTTGGTTTGTCCTTTCCACCTTAATAATCCATGTCAAATATCCATTCTAGTGATACCATACCCTTAGGTATATTTTTGGTTTTTATATTGATCACCCCTTCCTCATCTAGTTTGAAATCTTCTATGTCATCCTCATTTATAATATATGATTCAAATACATATGTGTTTATGATGAATTCAATGATATGATGATCATTGTTGAACACTTTTAAGTTCCTGAAATTATTAGGAATGAAAAGAGTGGAGACCAAATCTAATGATAACCTTCTTAACCTAGAGTTATCTATAGGTTCCATAATACTTATTAGGAATTATGCCAAGATCATTTAGCAACAATGTTAAAGAGTGTAGAATTTAATGAAATTAAGAAATAATATTACCTCTCATGAAATAAACCATAAATGAGACAAAGATTTTTAAAGTGGGAAACTAAACGTATCATAGAAAAACCCACATAATCTTATTAGAATGCTTGCAACCAAAATCTCTAATAAGTACAACATTGAATTAAGAGCATAAGAGAAGAGAGAGAGCTAGAGATTCTAGTGAGGAAAAGAGGAGAGGAAGATATCTTTTATAGAGATAGAGGAATAAAATGGAAGTTACATAGAACCCTATTATGACCGTAAAACCCCTCTAAGTGTGTGTCACATGTATCTTATTCCCTTAGAGAGGAGGGAAGTGTGTTCCATGTGGGGAAGGGAGAGTTACATGCAAGTAACTCTAAATCCAACAAGTGGATTAGGGAGGTGAGTGATACCTCATAAAGATAGTAATAAAATGTATTTACAAATATAATAAATACACACATAACTAAGAATTAGGATAAGCTTATAAAATGAGGAAGGACCTAAATAAGGTTAAATCTCTAACACTTCCCCTTAAGCTTAATTTAAGGTTAAAAATGTGGAGATAAACTTTTAAAAACAAAGAAGGGAGTTGAAATTACATAAAACTCCCTCTTAATAGAACCTTCCTTCAAGAGGAATAACAAAATATTAGAGACGAAAGAAGAAAAGGTATCACCAAAAGTCACAAAGAAGAAAGTGTGATCACCAAGAATCTCCAAGAATATTTTTTGAATAAGGTGGTCAATCCACCATGTAATAAAGACCAACCAAAAGGAGTAATTATCCACAAACCCCTACAAAATAAGCAAGCTAATACCAATATTTAAAATTAACCATTATGCCAAAAACATAATGTACATACATAATGTAATAAAAGTAGATGTAAAGGAAAATTTGAGCAAAGACAACTTCCATCATAAAATGCATTAACCTGCATGAAAATAAATTAGTCACAAAAGCTCTAAATAAATCATATATCCTTTACAACAAAAAGCAAGGAATGCATACAAGATTGATTTTAATTTAAAATGGAGACAAAGAAGACGTGTCACTTGCATAAGATATTCTGCATGAAGTATTAGAAGAATTATCACAAGAATACATATCAAAGTCTCTAGAAGATTCATTTTCTTTAGTAATCCAAACAGCTTTACCCCTAGAGGTAGGAGATTTAGTCATTTTCCAATAATGTAATGTATCATGCATGTATTTACCATAAGATTTTCATTAATTTCATTGAAATTAGAAAGAATGATGGACTAAAAATACATTAATCAATAAGAAAGATATGTTACCCCTAGATACTAGGAAATGTGTGAGAGATATTACTAGATGATGGTGCCCAAACTTGTAGACTACAACACCAACCCAGAAAAAGCTTACTATGCCAAATCCTTACAAGGAAATGTTATACCCTTGATAAAAATATGTTAGAGATGGAAGAGAATAATAAAAATAAATAAAAAACATACATGAAGTGTTATAGGAGACAAGGCACTCAATAAAAATGTAGATCAGCCAAGGAGATCCTAGATAAAGGTGCATGCAACAGGTAGGTGTTTGAAAAAATAGGTGCTTATGCAAGAAAATAAATTAATATTACTGAATAAAAGACTAGTCATAAATAATATCAAAAGATATAGATTTAAAATAACCTATCCAAATAGCTACATATAGTTAAAGAAAATAGAATTTCAAATACTATTAAAATGACTTTGCTCAAAATAATAAAGCAGCCACATTAAGAACTAAATTTAACGATTTCACATCCTTCTATCTCTAATGATTATTCATGGTAATGTTAAAAAAACTACACTTAATACAATATTAGACTTATAAAAAAAAACAATTTTTTTTTTTAGAAAAAAAATCATTTGAAAAAAAAACACATTCATAATGTTGAGGATTTCTCTCAAATTGTGATATGGGTTTGTAATTTTTTTTTATACAAATATATTAATTACAAAATGAAGAAACCCTTTGAATTAAAAATTAAAATAATAGGCCAATAAAAATATATAGCTAGGTTAAATTAATGGTTTTGTAAAACAATTATTTATTTATCACGAAAAAACCTGTAACATGAAGTTAGAAGGCTAAAAAAATGGAAATGATTTTGTAAAAAAATCATCCAAAAAAGACCTACACAACACCTTGGATTCTAGGTTTAAGCAAATAAGGTGAGAAAAATTTTGGAAAGTCAAAAATTATTTCAAAAGAGCAGCTTTTATAAAAAATAATCTATGATTCCTTCTCAAATCTGCACTCATAATCCTATGTTAAAAGACAACCTATTCTAATACCATATTAGGAATTATGCCAATATAATTTAATAAAGATTTTAAAGAATGAATAATTTAATGAAAGTAAGAAATAATATTACCACTCATGGAACAAACCATAAATGAGACAAATATTTTTAAAGTGGAAAACCAAACATATTAGATAAAAATCTAGTGATCTTATTAGAAGGCTTGCAACCAAAATCTCCAACAAGTATAATATTGAATCAAGAGCACAAGAGAAGAAGAGAGAGCTAGAGATTATAGTGAGAAAAAGAGGAGAGGAATAACTCTTTTAAAGATTTAAAGGAGGAAAATGGGAGTTACATAGAACCCCATTATAACCTTACAAGCTCCCTAAGTGTGTGCCACTTGTGGCCTATTCCCTTAGAGAGGAGGGGAGTGTGTGTCCTATGGGTAAGGGAGAGTTACATGATAGTAACTCTAAATCTAAAAAGTGGATTAGGGAGGTGAGTGACACCTCATAAAGGTAAGAATAAAATACATTTATAAATATAATAAATGCACACATAACTAAAACTTAGGATAAGCCTATAAACCTAAGAAGGACCTGAATAAGGTTAAATCTCTAATAGTACTTGTAATTGTTACCAATACATCTATTATATAGTTTTTTCTACAAGTTAATGTTTGAACATTTAATGCATAAAAATCTTCTATCAAGTTCCATACCTAGTTTTAGTATCTAGATAAATGTTTATTATTACAAGTGTATTGGATTCTTACTTTCTTGACCACCAATTCTAAGTCATCGAATACTTTGAGATCTCATAATTTCTTCCTTAGGTCAAATTAGAGACCATGAACTAGTGCCTCATATTTAACTAGATTATTCATACAAGTGAATTTTAGGTGAAATACAACTAAGTATGAATTCCCTTATGGGCTGATGATATTTACACTAGAACCACACCCACACTTGAACTTAGAGCCATTGAATTTAAGAATACACAAATGATTTTTAGCTATTTATGCGGGATTTTGATGAGTAGGTGTTGTTTTCATATTGATCTCTCCACTTATTTTCTCAAATTATAGTGGGAACACACTTGGTTTATTATCTGATAAGGACCTTCTAGTTAGATCCTCAATATTAGAAGTAGGTATAGGCCTATCTATAATGGTTAATTTATTGTCCGAAGATCTTACAAGTCCCTTGTTTTCATTTGGATCATCTTGTTTCACATCCTCATATGCTAGGGCAGCACTATGGACTGAATGTATATCACATGCACATATGATATCATCCTCACTTATCTAATTTAACTCGAATTTTTTATTTTATTGCATAAAAAAAATATTAATGTAGAGTTTATTGTAAGCTATTACCTCTTTATGAATAACATAGCCCCTAAGTTTACACCCTTCGAATAAGACTTCATTTATTCTATTATACTCTGAGATCATGTAAGTCATTTTAGGCACATGTTTGATTCAGATTTGATTAGGTATGTTCACCATAAGAGCCATATGTGAGATAATTTTTTTGTTAAGTAACCCTTAACTTTTATTGATTAATCTCTACTTAGAAGTATACCATAGGCATTAGGTATATCCATTACTTGAATGACAATAAATTGTTTCACCTTAGGATTAGATGCCAACTACATTTGGATGTGGTTCAACTCATAAACAACCTTCACCTCTTATTTGACCAACTAAATAAATTTTATATCTAACTTTTTAGGAGTCAAACCCAATTAATATCAAATTTTATAAGGAATCACATTGTCAAAAGTGCCTAAATCCACCAAACAATTATGTAAATTCTTACTAAAAATATAGATTATTAGGAAGAAAGGAGGGGTTTTAGTTTTTCCTTTATAAATTATGCATCAACTATTTATTAGATTCTTTCCCTCAAAAATTAGATAATTATTTCAATAACATGTCTTTCTGGTTATAAATTTGAATCAATTCAAACATTTTTATATTGACCTCAGTTCATTTTAGGTCATCTACAATGTTATAACCTTGTTTGTTTAGTTCCAAAAGTTTTTCATTTTGGAGGGGCATATAGTTATTCTTGGGTTGATAAGATGTGGGTGGTCCCTTAGGTAGAAATATTTTATTACTCAATTTCTCATCAGGTGAAACTTGAGTGTTATTTGGAGGAGTAGACATAGTTAACGAACCTTGGTACTTACTCCTCAATTGATAATTATTTCCCCTTTGAAATTGTTTGAACACATGACCTCATCCAAATTATCTTCAAGGTCATTATCACTCTCAAATGAGAATTCATGAGTCTCCATGACTAGAACTATACTAGGTTTTATTCTTTCTTGGTTTGAGCTATTATTATCAGGCATATACACTATCTCTAGGTTATCCATCTCCTTTTAGAAGATGTTTGAGGCTAGGGTGAATTGGGCATAATATATTTCAACATGATAAAGCATGTTGTGTAACCTACACTAGATGGGAAATGCTAAATTAATGATGTGCACTAATTTTGAGGGATTATTATTATTATTATTCTAGTTTGCATTGTCAAATAGACTGGGCACTCTTCCATTATTGGGCCTTGTACTCCATTGCCTATTTATTCTATGAAATTTAAAGTTTTTGTTTTCTATGGGTTTATTCATATTTTGGTGAGTGTTTTATGGAACTTGATTATGTAAATTGACCATGTCATTTTTCATCCATTGAACCATTTACTGTAAATTTGCTACTTTATGGTTCATGCTAGCATTTGTTGATTTATCATTTGTAATTATGGGTTATCCACATGTGTAGTAACATTTAAAAACATAGGGGCATCATGGTGCACTTGGTTATGTGCATTGTTGACATGTGTTTTATTGTTTATAAATGATGGGATAGTTTGTTGGTTGCTAGTAGTGGTAAAATTACCACTCATGCTAGGAATGGTAGTAGTGTTGTTATAGATGATAGGAACAAGTTATTAATTATTTTCCTATGACACAATGTGATTTAGAGGAATATATGATTGACCATTAGGCATATAGTTCATAGGCATTAGGTTATATACTATATTTGGTCTTCCATATATACCACCTAAAATTGGGTTCATCAACAAAGTTTTGTGTTAAAGAACCTGGTTGATAATTAGAATTTGGTTGTAAACACTAGGATGGCCAAATGAAGGTAAAGGACCAAATCCATAGCCTTGCAGCACCATCTATTTCTAGATATTAATAGCTTTATTGTAGGCTAATGATAAGGGTTTAAATGTTATAGTAGTTTTCCTAAGAAACATGGAAATCATGTAGTCTAAATCCCTTAGGTAGTTTTGGAAGGTATCCACTATATCTATGTATGGGTCTTTTAACCTTTGGTATAGATTATGGAAATGTAAGTTAAAGAATAGTTTTCTTATTTGGTTCGATATGATCAGCAACAAAGTGATGGTACAAGATAGCTAGATAAATGGGTAGCCTAAAATGATTGATAAACATTGTTTCTAAATCATCTCAAGAGGTGATAGATCTATTTGGAAATCTAAGGTACCATGCATATGCAACCTCCCTTAAGGAGTAATGAAACAAGAAACAAAAAACATCCTCATATTGAACCTAATTTTGAATAATGGCATCTTTTAATTCATATATGTGCTCTTAAGTGATTTGAATCCCATTAGAAATGTATTTTGGATAGAACTTGTTAGGATTCTTTGCTAAGTCATGGGTAGGTCCTAGAAAATTCACAAGTCATTAACCTCCACTAAGACAAGTATGATTAGATTTCATTGGTGGATTATTAAGGGTATAAAATTGATTAATGAAGGAATTGGTAGTCATAGGCAATCTAATAGCTAAGTGGATTTGTCTAGTTTTTGGTTTTCCTTTGTTTGCACTTGGTTTTTGATGTACAATGAGTTTTAATATCTCAAATTTATCCCTAGTAGAATTTGGTCTAGTGAGTATTCACCTAGTTTATAGTTTAAATTATATAATACATAAGATATGGAAATGCTCCTCAGTATTCAAGTTTATATTTTTGTTAAAATTTTCAGTTTTATGCATTGGCATCCCTCTTTCTAATACCAAAACTATTAATGTGTTATTTGGCACAACAATGCCAACAATGGGCTTTTGGGGTAGTAAATCTCATTAATCCTCTCTTGAAATTAGTCCCATGAGATATGTCTCCCTAAGGTATATATCTACTAGGTCATGGCACACTGATCTTCAATTAGTTGTGTGTTATGACAGTTCTAATCAAGGGGCCTACTAGTGTGAAAATAAAAACTAAATTTTAAGAACATTATAATTCTTAAATAAATTAAATAGGAGTTATGGATTCATGCTTTAGTTAACTACATTCTAATCAAATATCAAAAATAATGAAGCATGTGCAGATACTTGCCCAAATATGAAATTAGGGTTTTAGATGAAAATAATTAAAATTTTAACTTTAATTATTTATTCCTATGCATTTGGTCATTCAACAATGTGACAACTTAGAATCAATGAAATTAAACAAGAAATTGAGATAAATAAGTAAAAATAGATTTATATCGAACAAACCCTAATCTAACATATTTAATAAGAAAATTAAAAAGTGGGGGGAAATAAATCTTATTTTAATGAAGAAAAATCTATATGTCTTGACCATGTGAATACAAAAATTAGTGTCTCACTTTAACACCATGTGCACAATCATAAATATAGTTGATGCATATGCTAAATGAAATCAGAAAATGAACAAACATCCCACAACTACCATTTGAATGTGTAGGTTGAAAATAATAAATCCTAAGCCTTATATTTATCAAGATGTTATTGTTGATAATCACATTATACATTCACCATGATCAATCCACTAAAATTATACCAACATAATGGTAGAGTTACAAAAGAGGGATAAAATAAAAACCAAAGTGTCTAACTCTAAGTGTTTTAGAGAAACAAAGAGCCAACCCTTTAAAATGGGTAGGATTGGTTTTATTTATAGAATTTATACCAATTCATTTCTCACCCAAACACTCATTCACTATTCCAATCCCACCACTTTGCCTTTTTGATCCATTTTAGTTTCCAAAATGATAAAAACAAGTTACCTTTTATAATTAAAACCTTTCTAGGCAAATTATAAACAAAATTTTTAAAATCTCACTTTACAAGAGGAACTTTAGGAAACTAGAGGCACTAGGACATACAAATCAAAGTTATCTTTATAATGACTTTGATGTTTCTAAAAATGAGTTAATGGAGACCAAGTTATGGTCAAAAAACTATTAGGATGTTAAAAAGGGTACTTAGTGGACCTATTTAGGTCAAGAAAGTGAAAAACTTAGTCATGAACATATTTTGGCTCGAGTCAAATTGGGAAAAAAATAGTGGGACCAAAACTTCCAGAGTGGAAAGATTATTTCAATGGTGCCAATTATTTCAAAAATGGGATAAAGGGGTGAAAGTTATGACCCCTAAAATGACAAATGGTTTAGGTGATTTGATGATAAAAAAATGGATCTCAAGATTATAACTTTATGTTGACTTGCATTTTTCAACTTAATGAGAAATTTTTTAAAAAAAAATTAAAAGACCCTTTGCACACATTAAGATACCCATTCATGAAATTTATCTGAGTTAAACTAAGTTGCTTGGGTGGGAAACAATCAAATTTACAATCCATAAAATAGAAGGAAAGTCAAAATTTTGAATTGAAGGGGCCTTGAGACCTAATCGGGTCTTGGACCCTTGAAATACATTACAAAGATTTAACTTAGTGTCTTCTTATGTTAATCAAGCTTCAAATCCCACATAGCAAAGGACTGAGTTGTGGGAGAAGTTCCCTGACTGAATTAGGACTTTCCCTCTGATTAAAAATACATGTTGAAATATCGACAAGCCCAAACCTATTTGGGATTTGATCCTTGATTAGGTTTGTGGGGAGTCTGCAAGGCTCCATGTGACCTATTTGGGGGAAAATACCAACTAAAAAAGATCCCCATCTCACCCGCTACTATGACCTAAGAAAGAAAAATATCCTCACCACAGCTAGGTGAACCTCTCTTATAACCTTAGACCTAATCGAGACTTTTATCCTGATTAACATTGATCTCACCATCCCACACCTACACAATCAAATCAAGGTTTCAATCCCTAATTTCCATTATGAAACTTCATCAATATTTACATAGACCTAATGAGATAAATTTTGTTGATTCTTAAAGGAAATAGTGAAACCTCACTCCCTACACCTAATTGGGCTTTGGAAGCTAGATTAGGTTTATGGGACCAAGCAACTTAGAACTAAGACCTAATCAACCAAAAAATTATGATTAAACTATCATTTGTAGATGAGTACCCTAAATATATAATTAGGGTTTGAAAACCCAATTAGGTCTTGGGACTTAGGAAAATTTTTAACACCTTCATCCAAGACTAATCAAGGATTTTGGCAATTTTTTACCTAACTTAGCAAGAATTTCAATAAGGCAGAGATAGGTCAAGAAGCCATCAGATACCAATTGTAAAATATGAAAATGACTCACACAAGCTTGGTAAATAGGATGAGATAGGTTTTAGGGGATGAAATGACATGAAACTTTAACTAACCCCTAGAGTGACTAAGAGGCTTGAGAAAGCTAGAGAACATTTATGTTAGAGACCCTGTAAGTGGGATAAGTGCCTCAAAAATGTGTTTTCACTCAAAGAATAAAATATGAAATTTATCTACATGAATGTGGTTAATATGATGGGAAAGGTTTTGAAGGCCCAATGAGAATGGAAACTAAATTGATCTTTTGAATCAGTTACAAGGAGTTGAGAGAGTATGTATATAAGATGACCAAGCAAGCGTAAGTGTAACCATTTCGGATTAAGTGCTTTATATGAAACTATAATATTCAAACTTGGTCATCACAATGGGATAGGTTTCAAGAGCCAAAATGGAATATAAACTGAGGTGTCCCCCTAGGAGTAGTTTAAGAGGCCTAATAAAGTTATCCTTCAAATGCAAATTGGGAGGTTAAGACTCCTATTTCATGCTAAGTGTTATATATAAAGTTTTATCACATGGATATGGTATTTCTAATGGTGATGGTTTTGAGACCTAGTTTGACACATAAAATAAGGTATACAACCAAAGTAACTTAATATTTCCTAGACCAATGAGATGTGAGAGCAAGTGAGAGTGGCTACAAAATCAAAAAATAAATTCCCTAATTCTTAGGAGAATTAGGGTATGTTGTGAAAGCAACACCACAACCTTTGTTTAAAATAAAAATAAAATAGGAAATAAATCTATTTACAGCAAAAATATTTTATATGGGGATTGGACTTTTAACCATAAACTATGTAAAGGTGGTAGAAGGGAAATGTAAATAAAGGATGATGGAGAATAAATAGATACAAGGATAATAGTGAGGAAAAAGACAAATCTAGGTATCCAGACATAAAAGATCACAAAAATAATACAAAAATGGGTATTTTAACATAGGAAACCTTTATCATATAAATGGAACAAAAAAGACATATTCAAAACATAAGAACAAAATACATACACCAAGGAGATTGGGTAACACTTAAAACTAAGATGAATAACAAACCTATATTCCTTGATAAAAACAAATGAAAATTCTATTTTTAATCCCACTAATATTTTTCCATAATGAAAATTCCTAATGTTGATTCAAAAGAGTTATAAAATGAAAATTTCATGAATTGACTATCTAAAATGAAACTTAGAAATATTTGAAAGAAGAATAATTAAATAGAATAACATATGCACAAACATTATCTATTCAAAAATATTTTTAGCACAAATTTTGAAATAACTCTCTTTGTATTGATTCTTCTATGAGCTAAAAATATAATTTCTTCCTTCCCCTTTTACCAAAATTTGTTTTTGACTATCAAAAAACACTTAAAATGAATTTAACACTCTTATTTATAAGTTAAAATTGGTGGTTATACTGCATAACCACCTTTTTTAAAGTTTAGACTTCTTGCAAAAACATGTTGGCAAAAAAATGCAACTTAAAAGTTGCAAAAGTGCATTAACAAATTCACACGACTTTCAAAAGTGACTTAACATTTTTGTACAACTTGGAACTTGTAATAATAACCTAGCAAATTTGCATGACTCACATTATGCAAAAATGTTATTACAAAAATACACAACTTGAAATTGTGAAAATGACTTTGAAAATTTACAAATATATAAGTTAGAAAATTTTCACTATTATATATTCATCTTCATCATCAAGCATGATCTACACCTCTTATTTTTGTTTTTTCCCCTATTGCATCTTTTTCCTATATTCATCAAATATCTTATTAGTTTCTTTGAATTTATTTTCATTAGGACCTTCTAAATAAATGAAAGCAATTTCTACATCATAGTGGAGATCAACCATTTGGTGTGAACTCAGATGGAGTCTATTCAAAATTTTATCAAAATTATCAAGGATATTTTTATATCTACTTTTTTTTTTAAATTGACTCTAAGTGAATGCAATTTTAGAGTCATCTCTTTTTCCATTAATTATTTGAAAAAATATATAATTTTTTGTTATAAAACCAATTTTATATTATCATTCACAAATAAATAAGGAAAATTCTCAATTTATCCTTATATCTACATTATTTCATCAACTACCAATAATTATAACTTTGGTCTGACTTCTTAACACATTCTTTAATGATGCAGATCCAAAATTTAGTAGCACCTAGAAATTATGAAAGATCTGCATTGTCTTCTTATTTTATAACTCCTTTTATAATGAGATCATCTGGATCAGTATATGAAAAGGATTACAAATTTGGTATTATCTAATTCCATTTACCTAATTCAATTGCATATTTGTCTCTAGTTTATTTTACAATGTCATATTCAAACTAGATCTCAGCATAGATAGTCATGGTTATGTTTATAATTTTGGTCCCTTTTTGGATCAATTTATCAGACCATTCTTTTTTTACTTTACCCATGTTCCTGATTTCATCAGTTGTATTTAGTGCCTCATAATCTAAAATATGATGAACATAAGATGTAGAAGATTGAATTGGCTTAATCAACTTCTAAACAACTAATGTGAGTTATTCAACATTATCTTTTAGTTGTTCTTTAGTGAATTTGTCTTTATCCATATTTTAAAAAAGAGTTTAAATTACAAACTACACATTTTCCTTAACTCCTTCTCTAGTAGATTTCCTAATATTTCTATGCAAGTGAAAGTGAAGTTAATCTATAAATCAATCCTAACTTAGAGAAGATAAATAAACTAGCCATGTCACTTATGAATACTTAGATAATCAAGGTCATGACCAATATGGATATGCTAAACCTACCTAAGGGATATATTATCACACAATCTCACTAGAGTGGGTTCCAAAGCCTTTAGTTAATTAAAACCACATAATAACCCTAGTGAGGCCTATAATGCAATAATAATTAAATTTAATCTAGTGCTCATTAAATCTTGTGGCATAAATGGGGGATAAAAAATAATAAACATGCAAATTAAAACTCTACTCAAGTCAATGTAGAGGTAATCCTACGCAAGGAGAGATAAATACTCATTAACCATTACTTGTACAAATCTATCTACTAAAATAAAGGAGTAAGAGTTAGGAATACTCACCTTGAATATGTACCCATTGAACATCAACCTTTCCCTTAGATAATGGTTCTTTTTAAGAGGTTATTATGTATTGTTTAAGAATCTAAATATGGACAATGAACTATAGTTTAGCTAAAGACCTCCCAGTGAATCTCAATCTTTCACAAGACAAAAGTTCTCCTTCAAGTATGAAACCTTAAGCAATGACTCCTCAAGTAGAATGGAAGAAATGTAGGCTATTAAAAAACATAAATGAAATATTATCTCCCTTGGAAATGAAGTGAAAGGGGGTATATATAGCTTTGAATTGAACCTAATTCCTCCTAAAATTTTAGGTGATGCAGTCAGCCCAATCGACCTTGTTATGTGGGAAATAAAACCATTAGGCCTCAAAGTAAGTTTTTTTAGGCTGAATTAGTCTTGTAATAAGTGATACTACTATAATGAGGTTGACCTAATAAACTACATTCGGTGGATGGTAGGAAGGGTTTTTACTTAATTAGGGGATATTTGAGGCAGTGAGTTACTTAGATAAAAATGTGAGCAAGGTGTCAAAACTTAAGGAAACATATAGGAGGGACTTGTATAGGTTCTAGGTGGTGGTATAGGGAACAAAAATCTTGAAAAGAACCAATGTTATTCCCACCCCTTTCTTGGTGCACCCTTTAATGTGTGCACTCAGAGAGATTGAGACTTAATGGGTTCCTAAAAGAGATAAAGCATCAATAATTGATAAAGTTTAAAAATATTATGTGTGTGTATTCCCCACTCAAATCTCATCACGTGTCTTGAAAGTGCAACATGGGATTGCATTTTGAGAAAAAAACATAGAAACACATGAAACTGAGCTAAATAGAAATGATATACTAAAATTAATGTTGAAATTAACTAAAATTACCATATACATACTTTGACTTACCTTTCCACTAAATGACTGCATGAAAACATATTATTCTTGATCATGGAGGATGCAATACTTATATTTCATAAACCTTAGGGATACAAGACTAATAATAAAATAAATACATACATACGTAGGATGGTCAAACTAATAATAGAATAGCTCTCAAAATGTATTAAATTACTTATAAAAATGGAAAGCTAGGATTGTTAAGGCTAAGTTAAAATCAAAATACCAAACATGTAAACAAAAGAAATGATGACAAATGAATTTAGGACATACTAAATAACATTGAAAAACATGTAAAACATGGGTTAAAAAATTTAATTTAGAACATACTAAACATAAATGACAAAAATGAATGTAAAATATACTAAATCATGTTGGGAAGGATGTAAAACATTGTAAGTAAATAAAATATCAATGCAAGAAAACTCTAACAAAGATATGTAATAAAGTGAAAGGTAAACCCATGTAAGATAAATATGTCGAATAAAACATAAATAAATCATAAAAGATTGAAAATTAAATATAATTCAAGATGTAAGACAAACATGTCAAGTTATACATGAAGAAAAACATTTGAGCATGTAAAATGTCTTATGTGAGATAAATGAAGTCTACAAAAATCTAACAAGGACATGATAGATAGATGAATACAAATATCTAAAGGATGAAAACTCAAACTTAGTGTTTTTTTCTAAAATGTGATGTAAGAAAATACATCCACCTAATGACATGATTAGAATGAAAATAAGATGGTGTGGAAAATATATGGTGAAGAGATGTTTGTGAGGAAGGCCTAGTCATATCTGAGGTCTTACAATGAAACTCATAAACTACAAACCAAGAATTGTAATAAGGAAAATGTGATCAAGGATGTGATAATACAATATTAATATTTAACAAGGGGGTAGTGGAATAATGTGAAGGAATGTGAGACATTATATGGGTGATGTGAACATCTTTAGCAATAATGAAATACACTAGAAAAGTGAGAAAGCCTAAGAACTATCAACACTAAGGACTTAGGACACTTTGACTAATGAACACAAAGTTTGAGCTAACAAGTGAAGTACATAGATCATCCTATTAAGGCTATATTCATGAATGGACCTACCTTCCTATAATGTGTTCCTCATTTCTTAAGACCCCTTATAGAGCCATCGGTATATTGTCAAGATTGGATACTTATATGAGAAATTAGGTGGCACTAGATAGTATATGATATAATGAGACCTCCTATCCTATTATATTATCCTACCACACCTCAATGGACCTAAGATATACCATGAGGCTAACTATGGATTTTGATCTTTGACTGGAATAGGATATGTGCCAAATATAGATCATGTCTTTTAGTGTGATCTAAATTTTAAGATATACATACATATATATGATAAATATGTGTGTGTGTGTGTGTGTGTTAAATATGTGTGTGTGTGTGTGTATTTGTCATTGCTCGATGTTTCTTTTATGATTTGGATTTTAACTCTTTTAGATTTTTTTGTTCCTCCTCCATACGGATATAGAGAACCAATCATGAGTGAAATAGGTGTCAAACATAAGAGATCTTACACTTGGTCACTAGATAAAAGGACTTAAATACCAAGGTGTCTAAATACTCCTAGACTTACCCATAATTAAGTGTTTAATCTCAAAACTAACCTATGTGTGCCTTAAATGAAAGGAAATAATGGAATGATGGGGATAATGAGAGTTTTATCCATGTAATAAGTGATACAATGATGAATATGCTCACAGTTAATTTAAAAGAGGTAACTTATTACTATGAAAGGGATGTGTCTAAGCTATTATATTAATATCACTAGAAAACCATACTAACCTACAAAGGATCCAACACAAGCACCAATGAAAGTAGTAGTCATCCCAAAAGAGGTGGTAAAGTAAATTGTTATCCCAAAATAGGGGGAATTAAATAAGGGTCAAATGATCACAAATATTCTAAGGCAAATGATGAAATAAATAGTTAAAATTATACCTAAAAATCATAAAGGAAACAAATGCCAAATGTCATAAAACTAAATAACAAAAAAGAAAACAATGGTGGTAGTAAAGTTTGTTTGTGAAGAAGACCTCATCCTATCTGAGGTATTACAATGTAACTCACAAACTATGAAGTGAAATAAAACTAAATAACCCAAAGGAAACAATGGTATAATTAAAATGAAACTAAATGAAATAAAGTGTATAAAAATAAATAAACATGAGATAAACATAAAAATCAAAATCTATGCTAACGTCTATATCAAAAGTGAGCATGTGAAATATAAGCCTATGTGTCTTGAAATGTTTCTTGAAGTTGAATTTGTTTATTATTATGTAATATAAAATAATATTGGAAATTTTAAGATACTCCAAAGGTTAATTTTTTTTAGGGATGGGCATCACAAGATGCCTTAAATTTTGAATTGATATGTGGATGTGCATCGCAAGATGACCCAACATGTGATATGAAATGAGGTGAAGTGTAGCTATTAGAAATAGGTACATGTTTTTTTATGTTATATTTTAAGGATGTTGAATTTGATTTAGGACATGTATGAAAGGTATGAAAATCTATATAATGTAAAGGAGTACCATGTATGATACACTTTAGGGTAGGTAGTTTAACTAGGTGATCCTTGGGTTTGTGTGACCTAAAAGTTTGAGGTTTGATCGATGCAACCACATGTTTAAATTTTTTCATGTTAGTTATCCTTTCCTTTTTTTTTTGGGAAGAAGGATAAATTTTGGTTTGGATAACATTATTATATGAGGTGAAAGTATGGGGTAATTATTTTTTATCATTAAGTAACTAATGTTGATGTGATTGTGATTCTTTAGATTGGGTTGGATAAGTTTGAATATAGCGTTGATAACATTGTTGTGTAAGATTATCAATATTAAAATGTGGAACAAGTAAGAAAGAAATAATAAATTGATGAATATCATGATAAGTCTCATGATAATGACCTATAGTATCATGCCACCAATAAAACTTATTAGTATTGTACCATTTTGGAGGAGGTTTGGAAGTATCAAAGCTCATGTGTTTAGAGGGTGGCAATTTATTCTTAATTTATTTTATACTCAATGGAGGGTGGTTTGGGTTAAAATTGGCTGAATTTTATTCTCCCTTTTGAATATAGTTAATATTATAAGAATTAATGATATGATAAAATTATTGGAAAGATTCCTTAGTAGTTGTTTGAGGTGATTCAAATTGAGTCATAAGAAAGTCTTGCTTTTTTTCTTGATCTAAGGCTTCTTATAAAGTTTTATGGGAAAACATATGAACTTTGTATTGAAGAGGATCTTTAATAATGGTAACAAATAAATTAAAATATTATCATCATACATGTTATGGTCAACTTTGTGATCTAGAGACTTCCATCATTTGATGAAAGTGTGAACAGATTCATTAGGAAGTTACTTTGCATTGAAGAAATGGCCAAGGTAGTTTTTAGGAAGGTCATTATATTTTAATTAATTCACTATATCATTGAATAAATCCTTTAGTTAAGAGATGGAATGTATAGGAATTTGATTGTGCCATTCAAGTGCATCACCAACAAAGGTTTAGGATAAGAACTTGGTGGTAGAAAAAGTATTAGTTTGGACCCAATCTTTAGATAGATTACCAGAAAATTTAAGAAATGTATTGAGGTCTTTAGTTCCATCATATGTAGTATTTGGAGATATGTTTCCAATGTCTATGGACTTAATGAATGGGTCTCAAGATTCATTCTGAATATGTTGAAGGATTTTTTTATGCAAAGGGGGTTGAGGGATGATATTCCCATTGGTATCTCTATGAAGAGGGGGGACAAAAAATTTATTTGGTTGAGTCATGATGAATTGAAATGGTTGACTATACATTTTTAATATTTGATATTGCATTTTCATCATTTGGTAATTATTAGTTGTTTGCATAACATTCATTTGTTGAATAATTTTATCAATAACTTGATTTGTATCAATAAGAGGATTTTGATTGTTAGTGGTAGAAGGTGGAATGTTAGGATTGGTGGGAGGAACATTCCCTATATTGGTATTAAGGGATGGATTATTGGGTGGATTATTTATAACATTGGTATTAGGATGAGGACTATGATGAATAAATTTAATTGTATTACATTATGTATTAATTGGTTTGGGATTAGGAAGGAATTCAATAGTTTCATCTAAAGTGATAATATAAGTGAGTTTCTGATCTAAACCATTAATTATGTAGTGTTATTAACTAATTAGAAGCTAAAAAGAAGATATAATTATAAAATTATCATTTTAATGAACTAGGTTGGCCACCTACTAAACTATGTTAAAAATAGAAGCAAAACAAACTAAGTTAGTCACCTATAGAACTATGTTGGCCACCTACGAAACTATGTCAGCCAGGACCTGCAGAGTTGACTAGGGTGATTTAGTTGATTTTTAGGAATAAAAATAGTAATAATAAATTATACTAAGTAGACCAAATCCTATGGAGTCATCAATTGATCTAGTTGAATTTTGAGAAAAATAGTAAGAGGAAATTATACTAGATTTTAGTAATTTTTTTATTTTCATTATTTAAATATTAAAACCTATTTTCTTAACAACCCATTAAATTATAAGAGAATAACTTTATAACCCTCATCATATCCCTCATAAACCTCCTCCTATCCCTCCTAACCCTCCTATCCCTCTTATTAATCCTATAGTTCCACAAGACCCCTTAGGAAGTCAGGAGGATTTGGCTACACACATTGGGAAAAAAATAGAAACTAGACAAATAATTAGGAGAATGAGGGACCCCAATTCAACTAACACCCACCACACTTATTTTTACAATACCCTAGAATTATTATTAGGTCAATTTGACTTGATAATGATTCAAATTGATAGATGGGCATCATATAAGGATAGATGAAAGGATTACTATGCTCACAAATTGTCAGCACATGAGGTAAAAGACAAAAAATATCAAAAGACCTAATTTGTGACTTATTAATTGACCTAGAAATCAATTCACCCTTTCCACTATCCAAAAAAGTGTTCTTGATCCACTGATGCTAGCACAATTTGATTAATTATAATTTTTGGGAATAATGGTGGATGGTGTTTGATTACCCACCATGTAAAATCTATGAGGTTCCATTATATTTTTTGAGAAAGCTTTACTGCAAGTTTGTCCTCAATGATATTCCTAATTATTTTGATTACTTAGAGTTTCAAGGTTGAGGGAGAGTCTATGCACATGATAGACTAGGTGCATGTCATGCACCTAATCAACTTGCAAGGGTCTCTACATAAAATCCACTTTAGGTGAATATATCCTTTATATTAAAGGAGGTTGTGGAGATTAACACTTTTCATGTGCTTATTGCATTTAATTAAACACTCATTCAACATATGAGTAAGCTTTCTGAGATTGGTTCTAAAGATACTCCACCTAGTGTACATGCCCAACCTCACCATTATAAATATCATGGTGCTATATGCATTGGACCTTTAGATGATAATGGTGGTGCTTATAAGGTCTTGATATAATTTTGAGAACTAAGTTTTTGGCACATATATTTGGTGTGCACATGTTGGTCACTACACATATGCATATATCTTTTATATTTGACATGTAAAATTTTAGTTATACTTGTATTTAAAATATAAAAATTAATTTACACATAACTTGAATAACATATGTGATTTTTTATGTTACAAGAAGAGATGGTGACATCATATTCATAGTCCACTACTACATTTTTGGGCTAGCCAATGTTTAAATATGCACAATCATTTTCTAGGCAATTTATTACTACATCTATTGATGTTACTAGGCTAATGTTCATATATATAGAGGTAATTTTGAGTTAATAATAAACTATGTGTACATATTTTTATTTATATAGATCTATGCTCTTGATTAACAATCATACATGTTCAAATTAAAATTTGAATGATAGTGATGTGAATGCAAATTATATGTATGAGATGTGTTGAAAGATATAGAGAGAAAATATTTAACCTAAGAACCCCTAGTTGGATATATACCATATAGGGTGAATAATGGATCTTTGAGTGCTTTTAATAATGATAAACCTTCTAGAGAGTCTCTCCTTCAATGTCTAATGATGTATTTTCCCAATTTTTCAAAATATATTATTCTTCTTATTTCTTCTAATTTCATATTGTTGTTGTTCCTTCACCTTCTCAAACTTATTTTATTGCTTCACAAGTTTCTTTATTATCATCTTTTCTTCATAGTGTTTTTCAAGTACTCAATATTTTCATTGCTACCTGTAGTACCACCACTTATCTTCCAAATCCTAAAGTTGGTTCCCTTGTGTGAATCATGCATTTTATGAAATAGCTTAAGTTAAATTTATCTATCAATGATCTCATAATTCAAGTACACTACTATTAAATAGTATGTTCTTGGTCTATTTTATTCCTAGGTCCCTTTGACCATTTCTCCCCTGATTTTATGATTATTTTTTTCATATTTTTATTCTCTTTATGTGTCCACTTCCATGCCGATATTGTCCTAACTTGAGATAGATAAGTTTAGAAACACAATTTCATAGTGTGTGTATATAATATAAGTAATAAATCAAGAAAGTGAGTAGAGTTTCATAGGTTAAGAGTGATAAAAAAATTTAAGTATAAGACTTGAATTGAAGTGGCAAGGGAAAATTATTATCTTGATTCCTCAAATTACATCATTTCCATTCGATTATGAAAGTGAAAATCATATAAGGATTAGGTCTTACAACACCATAAATTATTTATTAGTTAATTTTATTGTTGTCTTCCAATCTATATATAGAGAAAAGGGTTTTGAAATTTATTTTAAATATTATGGGTTTATTAAAGGAGATAAATTTCCATATATCTTCAATATTTTCTAGAAAACTAAGTGAGGTTGTTTGTTAAATTGATAATCACAATGGATTCTCCTCCATCTCTATGAGTTGATATAAACACATGCATTGCTGATAAAATTTTATGTGTGTATGAACTCACTAAGGTACATGTTAACTTTTAATTATTAGAATATATATATATATATATATATTCTAATAATTTTACTAGATAATTGAGAAAATATAACTTATGTTAATGTATTATGTATTAAAGGTTATCTAATGACATATGATAATCCCATTCATATGATTAGTAGGGAACCTTCTCATGTTTTATCCCCATTTCACATGATTTTTCATGCACCTTGACCTATCACTAATCCAGTTAAGTGTCAAACACATATTGAACATGACCACGAGATTTCAATAAGTGCATGTTTAAATTATTTTTGTATTTTAGATTAAAATTAATTTTTGAACTTGGTTGCATGTATAATATGTAAATTTTTTAATAATATTTTTATTTGAACAAGTTAAAATACAAGTGAGTTGAGCATAGAAGGACCCATAGTTAGAACTTGGAAGAATCCAAGGCATATGAGGGATCTCCATCTATAGGCATGGCATCCCAGGGAGAGTCTTATTTAATAAAGGAAAAGAGAGGGAGACTATTTGATAAGTATGATGTCTTAGATGATGTACTTGTTTATATGCCTATATGTAAATGCACATATTTTTGACATTGTATGCATATATGACATTCACTCTATTATGTTATAAGATGATGTAATTTTTTTTATGCCTATTTGACAATGTATGATTTATTGGCATTGTATGCCTATATGAAATTCACCCAACATTATATTATGTTCTTATTTTGTATGCCTTTATAGTGTGTGTGTGTGTGTGTGTGTGTGTGTGTGTGTGTGTGTGTGTGTGTGTGTGTGTGCACGCGCATATGTATACATATGTCCACACACATAGATGTGTGTGTGTGTGTGTGTGTGTGTGTTTGTGTTTTCACATTTTGTGGTGATCATCTTTCTGCATACAATTTGGCTCACATTATTATTGTAAAACTAAATTTGATGGTTGTATGGCCATATTTATATATTATGATCATTAATATTTCCTTAGTATAATTTATTAAAAATATCTTAAAATATTATAATGTTTTTCAATTAAAACTATATGGGAGAAAATAGTATAATGTTTGAGATAGAGTCGTATTGTACTACAAAGTGCCTCTCATGATTTGGCTACACCATTTATCACTATTCTAATGTGGATACCCTTGCTACACTAGTTTAATATCATCTGGGACTTGATATTCATGTTTTATATTCATTGAATTTATAGACATACCACATTTCTATTATAAGTAAAATTAAAACAAACAATGTATACTCATCTTTTGCATACCTTCATCGGATGCCCTTATACATTTTAATGAAGTGGTTATGTTCTACCTCCTCCTTTGGGATGTTCTATCTTTAAATATGATTTAAATTCTTGTTTGATGCTTTCAAATTTATTAAAAGTTTTTCCTCTTATTGGATTCAACTTGAATTCACCCATATAATCATGAAGTGATGTTGTGTTATCTCCTCCATAGAGTTGTTTCCCTTCTTTTAGAGACTCTTCTTTGGCCCTTTATAGTAGTGCAAGATTATAATTCTCAATTTTTTTGAGGACTTGGAATATTTTGGTGGTTATAAATGTTTTGTTTTTACTCAATAAATTTATTCTCTCCCTCTCCATTTCACTCAACTTGGTCATTTATTATCTTCTTGTCATATATTTGTTCCACTATTCAGGAGTGCAGAAACACTAACAACAAATGTTGTCAAAGTTGAAGTGATAATTGGAGAACTATGATTACAATGCTTCATGGATATAACTAGAAATTTCAACATGTATAAGGTAATATATAATTTCTAGGACCATTTTCTTTTCCTCCCATCATTCTTGATTGAGAGACTCAACACACATTCCTAATTCAAGAACACCCCTCCCAATACAAGAAAAAAACAAATTTTATCTAATTTGAAGTGTGCATAAAATGGAAATCATAATTAAATTTTATGAATTTAAATAACCATCATGTGTATGTATAATCCATATAATTTTACCCTAAATCATTTCTATGTAAACTTCGATACTAATATGTTGCATAAGTTGTAATAACAGGTCCTAAAATGAAACTTTTTTATAGTGAAGAGATAAATTCTTGAGCTCTAACTAGAATTTATGAATATGAGACCTCTAAGTGTAAATAAATCTATTTAAACATAATATATATATATATATATCCAAAAAACATGATATACCATTACCTTGATGTCTAAATCCACCCAAAACCATGTTTTTAGTACTATTCAGGAGTACGGAAATACTAACAACAAATGTTGTCAAAATTTAAGTGATTGTTGGAAAACACAACCTCCAATTATTCATGGCTCAAAATTAAAATTTATAACATGTTAAATGTGTTATATAATGTCTATTACCATGTTATTTTCCTTCCCATCATTCTCATTCAAGAGACCCACCACCCATTATGTTCTTAAGAATGCCCTTCACAATACAAGAAAAATGCAATTTTTAAGCCTAACTTAAGGTGTGTGTAAAATAGAAATTTTAAGTAATTTGGATGAAATATAATATAATTAATTTTAATTTTTAATCCCTATATTTTCATCCTATATAGCATATATGGACCTTTGATACCAATATGTGGCACAAGCTGTAGTGATAGGTTTAAAAATGCAACTTTTTTATAGTGAAGAGACAAGTTCTTGAGATCCAACTAGAATTTATGCCTATGGGACATATAGATAAAAATAAATCAATTTTATAACATATTTATATGAAATTTACACATTATACCATGACGTCAACATCCAAATCCACTTAGAATCATGTTTTCACTAGTGTTCAGGAGCGTGAAAACATTGACAATTAATGTTATCAATGTTTAACTGGTAGTTGGAGAACTCTATCTCTGGTGCTTCATGGATTGAAAATAGAACTAAAAAAATATATGATGTAGAATATAATTTCAAATACTATGTCTTGGTCTTCCATAACACTAGTTAAGATACCGATCACCCATTTTGACCTTAATAACCCCATTCTTAATACAATAAAAATGTAATTTTTAGCCTAACTTTAGGTGTGCATAAAACCAAAATCATAAATCATTTATATGAACCATAAGAACCATCACATACATGTAAAATCCCTATAATTTCACCCTATATCATGTTAATGTAACCTTATACACCAATCCATGTCAAAAATTACAGTAACAATTTCTAAAATACAAATTTTTTGCATTAAAGAGACAAGTTCTTGAGCTCTAACTGGCATTTCCACCTCAAATACCTGTAAGTGCAAGTCCATTACTTAAAACACACACACACACACACACACAAACACACACACACACACACACACACACACACACACACATAAATTACATGTGATCCCATGACCACAACCTCTAAATCCATCTAGATGCATGTTTTCACTATTGTTCAAGAACATGGAAACATTGAATATGAATGTTTTCAAAGTTGAAGAACTCCAAATCTAATGCTTTATGGATTGAAAATGGTATATAAAATATGTTTAAACTAGTTTATAATTTCTAATACTAGGATATTGTCTTTCAATCATTCCCTATTGAGACACCCACCACCCATTCCAGCCTCAAGAATGCCCTTCCCAATACAAGAAAAATGTAGTTTTTTGGCATAACTTCAAGCATGCATAAACTTAAACCATAACTCATTTGGATTAATTGGAAGAACCCTCAATTTCATATTTAATCAATAGAATTTAATATTATATCATTTAAATGGAACCTTTTATTCCAATCCATGGCATAAGTTGCAGTAATGGGTCCTATAATGCAACCTTTTTTTTAATAGTGAAGAGATAAGTTCTTGGGCTCTAACTAGCATTTCTACCTCTAGGGCCTCCAAGTGAAATTATATCACTTTGGAAACATATTTAAAATAAAATTTCATGTGATACCATTATTAAAACCTCAAAATCCTCTTGGATGACTATTTTTAGTACTCTTTAAGAGCATGGAAACATTGTCAACACATATTATCAAAGTTGAAGCTACAGTTAGAAAACCCTAGCTTTGGTACTTCATGGATTGAAACTAGAATTTCAAAAACATATAGGGTGGTAGATAATTTCTATGAAAATTTTATTTTCCTCCCATCACACTCATTTGAGAGACCTATTACCCATTTTGGCCTCAAGAATGCCCTTCCCAATACAAGAAAATTGTAGTTTTTTGGCCTAACTTCAAACACATATAAAATAGAAAACATAAGTCATTGAAACAAAAAAAAGATTAATGTTAATGTAAAATTAATTTAATCTCATTATATATCACATTTATGGAACCTTGGATATAAATTTATGGTACACACTAAAGTAATAGGTCATGAAATGCAACTCTTTTGTAGTGAAGAGACAAGTTCTTATCCTCCAATTGGCATTTCTACCTCTGGGACCTCTAGGTGTAATTACATCACTTAAAATACATATAAACATGAAAATTACATGTTTTACCAAGATAAAAACCTAAAAATCTGCCTGTATGTGTGTTTTCACTATTGTTCAAGAGCATAGAAACACTAACAATAAATGTTATCAAAGTTGAAGCTATAGTTGGAAAACTCCACGTCTAGTGATTTGTGACTCAAAAATTGAATTTAAAACACATATAAGGTGGAAAATAATGTCTAGAATTAGGTTATTATCCTCCCATATTTCCTTGTTAAGAGACCCACTACCCATTCTAACCTCAAAAATACCCTTCCCAATACAAAAAAAATGTAGTTTTTTTGCTTAACTTCAGACATGCATAAAAAAAATCATAATTCATTAGCATGAACATAAATAATTCTCATGTATGTGTGTCAAATCCATTTAGTTTCACCCTTTATCACATCTATGGAACTTTAGAGTTGATTTTCTGGCACACACTAAAGTAATAGGTCTTGAAATGTAAACTTTTTGTAGTGAAGAGACAAGTTTTTGTCCTGCAACTAATATTTTTGCCTCCAAGACCTCCAAGTGAAAGTCCATCACTTTAAAACTTGAATAGCATAAAATAAATATAGATAGTAAAATTACATGTGCTCCCATGGACATAACCTCTGAATCCACCTAGATACATATTTTTACTACTATTTAGGAGCATGGAAACACTAATAATAAATGTTGTCAAAGTTGAAGCTACAATTGGATAAACCCACCTCCAATGCTTCATGGCTCTAAACTAGAATTTATAACATGTCTAATATTATAGATAACATCAAAACCAGGTTCTTGGCCTCCTATCATGCCTTGTTGAGAGACCCAATACCTATTCTGGCCTCAAGAATGCTCTTTCTATAATAACTGAGTACTTATATTAAGCTTCTCTTAGCTTCAAGAATATGAAATTATTTACTTTATCCCATTATAACCATACAATCCTCATATATTACCAAGTTTTCTTCCTCCATCAACTATAAATATCTATAGATAGTATAATTTTATTGAACATCATGGCCAATTTTCTCATTACACCATTAAATAATGGTTATTGCATTAGTACAAACAACATCACATTCAAAATTCAACTCCTATCTTATAATGGATACTTTTACACATTCTCTAACACTACCATGATCCCCTTTTCCATGGTCAGCCTCAATAAAACTTTAAATATGTTCTACGTCAGTGGTAACGTGCATCCTGCTCAACTAGTACAACATTTGTGCATTCAAGAATTACAATGTGCAATTGTCTAACTAAATATAATGTTGATTGAAAGTAATGTTCCTCTCAGTCAACTATCCATAGAACATGTCAAAACAAACTTACATGTACTTTATACAATGTGATTAGTCATCACTGACATATAAATGGTACTCTATTAATATTATTTGATCTAGATCTATTCTATTAGGTACATGCATGAATGTTACATATACAATTATAACAACCTGTATTGAGTTGTAATAATGTGACTAAACTTCCATTTGTGGTTTAAATTTGTAATTCTCAACAAACTTGACATCTAAAACAATAGAGCCAAGTGATGTCCTTGATTAGCTTGAAATGTTTATCCAACCATCTATCCCTATGTGTGTACCTTACATACTCAAAAAAATTCCTTCCTAAATTTGAACATAAATTATGAAACAAGTATCTATTTTGCAATAATTTAACACATTTTAAATTATTTGACATATTTTACTTGATAAGTCATATATTTAATTTAATCAAACCAACTAATTCCTATCCAGTTGTACTTGTACTCTCCTCATGGATAGAATTTTTTAATTTTGTTAATCCACCACAAATGATATAATTTCGATCCAAACATGTTTTTTATAAAATAAATGTCCATCTATTTTTTCACAAAAATGGTTGGAATAAATTCCCTAGTTGATTTTGGTGGAACTTATATGCCACACTTTAACAAAATGTTGTCAGTATGCAAAGTACAATATATATGGAAAAAAACATCATAGTGCATTAAAAATTCAACATGTTACCTACAACAAGTGGTACATGTGTGATTTATTTTTACATAAAATAGATTTCTCATTTTAAAATATATTTGACTAATATAAATTTGGAGATATTTTTCCAAAAACTTAAAGTACATATGTATTTGGGTCTCACCCAAGAAATGTTTTGGATGTAATTCATGATTATGAGAACCAATTCTTATTTTCACTACATCTCTTGTATTGGGTGAAACTCTTGCATTGTATTTTCAAAATTATGCAAGGAAATATTTAAGAGCATCAGTTATAGCATTGTATTTTCATGGAAGTCTAGTAGAGAGTGCCCAAAGGTTAATGGTATTAGAATCCTTAAATCTTTAGTGTCTTATAATTTATTTCATTAATGTTTTTCTATTTATGTATAGTGCTCAGTAATTTTTTTAAATCAATAATTTCCCCGTATTTGACCACTTACTAGACAAGTTGTAATTATACATTATTCATCATTACAATCTTTGTTGCATGATTTCAAGCCTAAAATATGATATGCATCATGCAAATTTTAAACCATCATCCATGTTAGATGTTCTTAGTCCTAGAGTGTGCATTTTAGGTCTCATCTTAATCAATTTCATCAATGAAACAAACAATTGACCTTTTTTACCATCAAAATATAATTTATCAAAGAAATTATCTCAATTTTTTCAGTTAGTCTTCTTGAATGGTGGTCAATAATTTTGTTATGCATTGGTTTCAGAATATTTTCATCAACTTCAATTAAGTACTTGGATTTTCTACACATAATCCTTGGAGGTCTTGTTAATGGTGTAATTTATTGAGGGGTGTTTCAAAATAATTATGTCCACTACTATTTTATTCATTATTACTTTTATTGATTAGTTTTTCCATGGCATTTTATTCATTTTTACTTTCATCATTATGTGTTTCCATGAAATTTTATTTATTATTAGGGGGTAAATCATCATGCATAGATTATCATCAACAAAATAAAAGAAATTTATATTGTGAATGTGGACTTGCAACATAATTTGTACTATTAGAGAAACATTCATCATCGTTATTCAATTTATCATTATCAATTTCATTATTATATATGACATTTAATTCATTAGGGATTATGTTTTTACCTTGTCTTGATGAAATTTTTGAATTCTTACCTTTATCAAATATTTTAATTGATCTAGTGTTTTATGCTTTAACTACTTCCTCTTACTTGAATGAGAACCATCACCCATGATTAGACAAAAAACAAATTGACTCCTTTTGATGGTGGGGTCCTAAATAAAAATTTTATTCTTTTTGTCTTCATCGTGTAAAGTACAAAATGATGCAAAGAATATAAGTTGGGTTAGAATTATTAAAACACACTAAAAAAATGTTGGACACAAAGTTTTTTTCTATTGTGCCAATAACACATACACATTATAATGTGTAGTTTTATAAGACATACATGTTATAGCACATATGTGTTATATCTATATAGTCACATATCATATTCTTATGATATATTATTATATTATGTAGTGTAATCCTATGTTATATTATTATATGATGCAATATAGACTATTTAATATTATTATGTCATGCAATCCTATATAATTACCTTAATATTTGTAGTGTTGATAAAATTCTAGGGTTGATTCAACCATATGTTACATCTTATACAATTGATTGAGCTATAATTTAGGTTCAAAGGGATAAATTTAGACCAAATCACATCTCTAATTACACCAATTAACTAATTAGATCAATTCATGACTATTTTAGCCCCAAATCACATTTCTAATTACACCAATTGACTAATTAGATCAATTCATGACTAGTTTAGCCCCAAATCACGTCCCACTCTTATCTAGTTAGGTTGAAGGGGATCAAATTGGACCTAATTTCCTTATTGATTAAATTATTGGACTATTATATTTATTTTTTTATGATATCAAATTTGATTGACCCCCAAATTAAATTTTATATAGTCAAAATTAAATTTATGAGGTTGAATTTCATCCAACTTGCATCAACTAATTATAACCTTAAACCATAAACCCTAAAACCTAAACTATAATTTAGGTTTATAAGGCTCAATATGTCCTAAATCACATATATAATTACAACAATTGACTAATTTGATCAATTCATGACATATTCATAGCTAACTTATCCCCAAATCACATTCTACTTTTATAGTTAGGTTGAAGGGGCTTAAATTAGCCCAAATTTCCTTTGCGATTGAATAGGTGGAATATTTTATTTAGTGTGTTATGGTAGTGGGTTTAATTAAACCCCAAATTACATCCTATATAGTCAAAAAAAAGTTCACAGGGTTGAATCTCATCCAAATTGCATCATTAATTGTAATAGTTGACTAATTGGCTTAATATGTGAGGAAATATAAGCTAATTTATAACCATAAATCACATCATATACTTTAAATTAGGTTAAAATGGTTCATATTTACCCCAATTACCTTCACATTTGCATTTTTGATCCAATTAAAGGGTTGATTAAGCCATATGTTTCATCCTATATAATCAATTGAGCCATAATTTAGGTTCATGGGGCTCAATTTGGCCAAAATCATGTCTCTAATTGCACTAATTGATTAATTATATCAATTTATGACTAATTTATCCCTAAATCATATCCTCCTCTTGTAGTTAGGTTGAACATAGGTTCAAATTAACCCCAGTTTCCTTCATGATTTAATTGATGGATTATTTCTTTTATTTTGTTATGATATTGGGGTTGATTGATCCCTAAATTAAATCCTATATAGTCAAAATTAGGTTCATGGGGTTTAATTTCATCCAAATTACATAGACTAATTATAACCCTAAACCCTAAACTATAACCCATAACTTTGGTCCAAAGTGATCAATTTGGCCCAAACTACATCTATAATTACACTAATTGACTAACTAGATCAATTCATGATAGAATCAAAGCTAATTTATCCCCAAATTACATCCTAATCTTAAAATTAGGTTTAAAGTGCTCAAATTAGTCTCAATTACCTCCTTTATTGAATGAATCAACTATTTGGTTCATTATATTATGACATTAAGGTCAATTTCACTCAAAATCACATCATATACAATTCAAACTATGTTTGAATGTAGCTCAAGTTTTCTAGAATTATGTCATTGATTACACCATTTGACTAATTGGATCGATATATGATGAAATAAAACCTAATTTATCATCAAATCACATCATATAGTCATAATTAGGTTCAAGGAGCTTGTATTGACCCTAATTGCGTCCATAATTAAACCAATCAACTATTTCATTCATTACATGATGACATTAGAGTTTATAGAGCCTTAAAACATGTTTTTTGTGTCAAAATTACATCTATAATTGAACTAAATGATTATTTGCTTCATTTTATGATGAAAATATATTCGATAAAGGCCCAAATCTCATTTTACAGTTATAATTAGGTTGAAGGGGCTCAAATTACCCTCGATTGCCTTTAAATTAAACCAATGGACTATTTGGTTTATTTAATTATGATATTGGGGTTGAGAGCCCAAAATTACATCTTTTATAATCAAAATTAGGTTCATAATGCTCAATTAGACTCAAATTTCATCACTAATTTCACCAAGTCACTCATTCACTACATATGCCAGGAAATCTAAGGTAATTTAAATCATATTATATAGTTGTAGTTATGTGCAAGGGGTCCAAATTAGCCTCAATTACCTCCACCATTAAAAAAATTGACTCTTTCATTCATTTTTAATGAAACTAGACTTGGTTAAACCATAAATCATATTCTATATAGTCAAAATTATGTTCACGGGTTCAAACACACAAAATTGCATCAATATATCAATTATGTCCTTTATTTTGTAATGTATATATTGATACACTCCACTTTAAAATAAAAATATAAAATTATGAATGTGAATAGATATAAACATAAACACATATAAATAGATTTTTTTTGTTTTTGTATGCAATGTCAACATAACGCATACGTGTTATAACATGTATGCATTAAATTACATACACATTATAACACGTGCATGCTATGTTATGTTTGAATTTAAAAACCAATATTTTTATCTTATAAATGGCTTGGATTCCCAAGCCAAAGTCTTGGACCTATCAACACATATCCAAATACTATATCTTTGATAGAAAATAAGAAAATTCAACTTCTATTGAAAAATACACTATGAATTTAAATCGCATCATATAGTTGTAGTTATGTGCAAGGGGTCCAAATTAGCCTTAATTACCTCCACCATTGAAAAAATTGACTCTTTCATTCATTTTTAATGAAATTGGGCCTGGTTGAACCATAAATCATATTCTATATAGTCAAAATTACGTTCACGGGTTCAAACACACAAAATTACATCACTATATCAATTATGTCCTTTGTTTGGTAGTGTATATATTGATACACTCCACTTTAAAATATAAAATATGAAATTATGAATGTGAATGGATATAAATATAAACACACACACACACACACACACACACACACACACACACACACACACACACACACACACACACACACACACACAGATATATATATATATATATATATATATATATATATATATATATATATATTATTTTTATGTGTAATGTCAACATAATGTGTATGTGTTATAAAGTGTATACATTAAATTATGTACACATTATAACACGTGCATGATATATTATGTTTGAATTTAAAAACCAAGATTTTTAACTTAGAAATGGCTTGGATTCTCGAGCCAAAGGCTTGGACCTATCAATGCATAGTTGAATACTAGATCTTTGATATAAATCCATTAAAAAATACACTATGAATTCAAATGAGCCAATTTATAAAATTATTACCATGATGATGAGAACACTTTCTTCTTTCCAAATATATGATTTGTTTGATTTTTGGACTATTTTAAGGTTTCTATCTATGTTGATTTATAACTATGGATTTTTAGGCCACTATATGCCTTTAATATACATGCCTATATATGTTTAAGTGTTTTTTTCATTGATCCAAATCCTAAACAATTTATATGGTCACAAACTAGGCCTAATTCTATATGATTCAAAAAAAAAAAAACTATTTTTTTTGAGGTAGTTATGGAGGTCATACGACCATCTATCCATTTTTTATCAGTTTTTAGAATCTATTTACTTGTAAAATTAATAAAAAAAAATATAGGTCACAAACTATATGATCATATCTAAATTTTCACAAAAGGGTTTCAAAAAATACTAAACATTGCTATAAAAAGGTTGCATTGTATGAATGACTATCTACTTTATTTTACTAAAAAAAAGGAGTTGATTTTTAAATTTTATATGTTTGACTTTCTTATACTTAACTAGTTTTTTAAAAAATAGTGTTTTATAATCTAGGCACAAAATTCTACAATTCATGTTTTTATACCATCTTCAAATTTTGAGTGTAGCCATCTCAAATAATCTATGAAAATTGAGATTTTTAATTTTCAAGAAAAACATGTTCATGGGTAGGGCATTTTTTGTCCCCCAAATTTTTTCACTTACCCACTTCCTTATTTTATTTGTCATATTGTTCAACCCTGGTCAACACTAACTTTGGATATTGCATTGATGTCAGGAAAGTTGCATACTTTAGTTAGACCAATGCCATGAATGCTTGTGCCCAATCTATTTTATGCATTACATTGATTCTCTACCAGAAGTATTCCATGTCTATGTTCCCAAGATCTATATTTATCACCTTTTTAACATTAGATCGAGGCTTTAAGGAGGAATAAATCTCTGAAATTGGTGTTTTTAGCTTTATTCTTCTTCTTTATTAGAGTCTTTAGTGTCACTGATGTAGACATATAATGAAGCCCTCATTTATGAAGGAAAAACAAATACTTAGAAACTGATTAACAAAGAGGATTATTTTTTAGTGTGCTTGAACAATAGTTGGAATTCAATGGTTTGTTATGTAGAAGGTATGTTTTTATTCTGTGTCAAATAGGAGTCAATATTATAATGTGTGTTTGGTAGGGTTCCTTGTTTTGACGTATGTTAGAGGAGTGCTTGAAATCCAAGGGATGTCTAGAAAAGTCTCAATTTTTACAAGGAGTCTAAAAAAGACTTGGATATCAATGATTATTTATATAATGTGACAATTCAACAAACTATTTGTGAATGACTCAGATCCTATTGAGTGTATGGTCAAGGCTTGAATTTTGACCAAAAAACACAAAGTTTGAATTGATGATCATAAGTAGGAACTTTATAACCCTATTAATTCAAAATAAAGGGTTTTCAAAAAACTAAATTCTATTTAAAGTCAACTAAAAGTGTCGAGAGATAACTACAAAGATAAACCCTAGCTATTTCCTCAAGTATATCCCCAATACACTAAATAAGCTACTTGCAAGAAGAATAATTAAAACAATGGCAAGGTTGAGGGAGGGTGAAGTGTGGAGAGTGAAAATGAGAGCAAGGTGGACTAAAAATTAGATGAGGAGATATTATAGGGAAAATCTGAGACATTTTCGCATGTGGCTAACCACTTATTTAATGTTAGACTTTTGGAGGTGTTTAGTCATGTGATGGGATTCATAAGAAATGTAAATAAGGGGTTAAAATCCTTCTATATTCTCATTAAGAGTCAAGAAATTGACATGTGTGTGAGTAAGGCTTGGGTTCTAGAGGTGGGGTTTCAAAGGTGTGTTAGATAATAATCAGAAACTCAAGGCATGTTTGATAGGGTTGGAAACTTAAGGCATGTTTGACATGTCTCATAAATTTGGTGTGTTTAACAAGGGGTAAAAACCCACCAAAGGGGAAAAGACATATAATTTTTACAACTTTTTTTTACTCCATGACACTTAGAGAGATTTTCAAAATACACATTTTAAATTTGAACCTATTAACACATTGACAATATGTTTCTTAACTAACTAGACCAAATTTTAATTGTTTGAGATATAAATGAATTGAAGGGCTTGTAAAAATTTCACATGTTCAATTTTAGGTACAACACATATAAATCCACTCAAGTGTATCCTTTATTATTAATAAATTGCATTGTGCATATTTTTTAACTTGAACCATTTTCCACCATAATGCATTTATCTAATTATGAATGTGAATCTATGAAAGCTTGTATAAATAACGATGCATTGTTAGAACCATTTGTTGGAATGTCATATTCATAAAAATTAATAAAATGAACCTCTTTACATTCATAGTGACCATAACTATGAAACCATATAAAATATGAGCATTCAAACCAATTTGTTATTGTAAAGGAGTTACCATGTGAACATTATCTTGATTTTTAGTATTTTCAATAACATGATTTGGAAGAGGATTGGTAAACAGTTTTAAGTGTTTATTTGGTTATGTAATTGATTAATTTAATTTATTATTGTGCCCTTCCATGTATATAACATTATTATCAATCAAATATTGAATCTTATATTATAATGAAAAACATTTATTTTTAGTATGACATGAAGCTCTATGATAATTACAATATATGTTCATGTCATAATTATTAGGTAAAGTCTGAGATGAGTCAAACTCACATTAAGCATGAAAATATATAAAATTGCACTTAATAAATCATTTAAGCACTTGGTGGGGACTTACAACTAATTTTGTAAATTGCCTTCACTCTTGAGAATGAAATAAAACACTATCAATTGGTTGAGATACTACATTAACCACATTATTGATCTCATTATTAGCTTGAAAAGGATTAATATCATCAGGGTAGCCTTGAATATTTTTTCACCTTGATATTTATTATCTACATAATATATCCCATTACCTAATTTGGTAAACAATGTAATAATTTATAGAAAGATGAAAATTGTTATAGTGTGAAAAAGGTAATCTATCTAGTACAAAATCAATTATACAAGTGTGTGTAGAGTTTTGGTACATATAAATGTAAATTATATTCAATATGCAGAATAGGGTAATCATAAATGTGAACAAGATCCCATAAGAATAGGAAATATAGTTCATGTGATTATGATGGATAAACATCTTTATTTATATATACTGAATGAAATAATGCAAAGTTACAATGTGTTTGAATGATAGATACTAAATCCATGCTAAAAAATCACTTCTATTATGTGTGTTTTCTCTCATGTTTGTGACCTTCTGTAAAGTATGGATACAATATATACAATCATTGTAAGAAATGGTTATAATTAATGAAGGTTACATAAAATTTAGAGTTCATCTCTTGGCTAAGTGATAGTTTAAGCTCTTACAAGAGGGTAGTTAGACTTCCATGTTTGTGGTCATATTCAAAAATTCCTTGAGGATCTGTAGATTTAAAGAATCCTAGTTGGCATGCCTTGTGTTATATAAACCTTGACACATGAATTTTAGGTTTTCATGTGATTATTGTAGACATCCAATTCCCAACACCATTCATGTTAAAATTATTAATCTTACTCGGATTGTACTCAAATGCACATTTTAGGTCAAAATCATTAAAACACCCTAAATGGTTTGAACTTGTCATTTACAAGTACATATTTAGGTCAAATTATCCCTAAATGGGGAAATGTATTTTATCAGATTCCTAACTTTGATCAATTCATTTTGAGTTAAAATGATGATTTCACTTTTTGTGCTCTAGATCACTCTTTTCTTATAGTTCATCAGTACAAGTCATGTACCTTTGTTATTTTGTGTTGGAAACATCCTAAATGGGAAAATGGTTCTAATGCATCTAACATTGCCTTCTAATTCTTCCTGAGTCAAATTATGACATGGTAATATAACATTCTAATCATTTTGATTAAATTGTGCACCAATTTCCAAAGAATTAAACTAAACTTAATTAACCTTATTTAAGATAATTAATCCAAATTAAGAGCTTAAGTAATAATTCCATGGAACTTATTGAATAAATATTTATTAAAAATTTATTTATATTAACTGCATCACCTAATGACATCATTATATGGGGTGGAATCCATAATCTATAAATGCATAAAATATCATGATTATAGGTCTCCCATGCCTCATTAAGACCCTCCATACCTCTTAAATTCTCCTCTATCCCAAATATTTATGAGGTATATTTATGGATTTAATTATATAATTAGATTAATCCATGACCACACATCTCAATCTTGAGATCGAAGATCATGGTTGATCTTGATCAATCTCAAAAATATATAAATAAAGAGGCCATGAACATCATTTTTAATATTAATTTATGTAAATTTATTATTATGAATTATCTCCACAATCCTTTACATTTGATTATTTATTTTAGTTGCAAGATTCATTGATAGGCTAGTTTAGTGATTGCAAATCATGAGCCTAGGTTTTAAAAGGAGTTATTAGACATTGGAGGTGTTGGCCACCATTTATGTTGAAGAAAATATCTCCTAATAAATGGAGAACATGATTATGAGATGCATTGGTATGGTGAATCCAATTAGGAAGCTAACATGACATTTTTTTCTTTCAATTGTTTATTTCTATCCTTTGTAATTCCCACATGAATAGATAGGCCTAATTTAATTTTTTCTTATGCATTATTCCTTTGATTTATTGGACTAATTTTTAAATAATAAGTTTATGTAATCCTCTATATAATTACATGGCATCACAAAAAAAATTCACAATAGACAAAAATATTCTAAGGTAAATTAGTAAGGCATTACAATACATGTAAACTAATACACACATGTCATAGGTAGATGTGTTACAAATCAAGTTCAAGATTTCATGTGTGGTGGTATACTTATACATGGTAAGGAAAAATGTTGTCTAAAAACACATGGAGGCAGTAAAAGGCTATGTGCATGCCAAAAGATTTACAAATATGAGGATGGATCTCATAGTCATTTTAAAGAGTGCATAGACATGCATGAAATATGTGCATGAGTTATTCAACATTTTATGAGGATAAATTTTCCATATTATAAATTTAGTCACCTACAAATATTTAACTTGAATTTGTTGGAGGTTTTACTACTTAGCATAATTAGCATATTACCCACCTTGATCACATAGAGTAACTAATGTGTGTCACTTGAAATAATATTATCATTTGGCACTAGAATGACATGTTTAGGGTTTAACTTTGAATATTTTTTCATCTTTTCTATCTCAAGAAAATGTGGGTGGTATTTATTCATGAATTCCACATTTTAGCCTTAATACAAATTGAATTACTAAGTCAGGTTAAGAATATATAAAAATTTTGAGTTACATGCATAATAATGTATGGACCATAATACAAAGACCTTATATTATAGTTTTTAACCTTGAATATTTCCTTATAAATATGCATCTAGACCTTATCACTCACCTTAAACTAATGAGGTGTGTGATGTGCATCATAGAACTCATTATACTTAAGTTTCTAGTGCAAGAGTATTTATTGTACTTATTAATGATTATTTTGGAAGTGTTGTAGAAATTTTTGTGCCTTATCTATTTCCCATTCATATGTGCACAAAAATATTCCATATAGTACATGGTAGGATATGTCTAAGGGTGCCACTAGATAGAACCCAAGACATGTTTCAAAATTACTATGCTCCATAGAGTTGTGTAAAGATATGATAAAGGCATGATCAATGTATAAAATGTTATCATACCAAGTGCCTAGATGCACAATATTGTACATGTGTAGAATATGAAAAATGGTGTATTTGACATATTACATGTGTCCATTTCTATGGGGATGAAATGTAGTCGATTATTATAACTATGTATCCATCATGCTCCATAATGATTTACAAAAATGGATTACAAACTATGGGTAATGCTCAAACATAATAGATGTTGGTAATATAAAAGGAACCCAAACCCATATGAATAAAAACATGTAATTTATTGTTTTTGATGCTCTTCTTACTAGAAACTATGATTGCCATTTTAGAGAACTTATTCATTAAAATGAAAAAAATTAATTCTAGTATTTTTCCATAGATATCCAAACCATGAAATCCATATGATGGATTTATAAGGTTTGAAAGGAATTTAAAGAGGTGTAAAATATTATACCTTCCTATTTGTGGGCTTTGTGATGTAAAAAGGAATGAAATAGTTGGTATGACATTCAAAATCTATGTGCATGTGTGACTAGTATAATTACTGTTGAAATGTTTTTAGTGTCTTGGTAATGTCAAAGTGTCATGTTATCCTGATGTATTGCACCTTCCAAATGAATATTTATCAAGGTGAACCATTAGGAACACAAATATATTCAAGCTCATAGAGAATATTTTTGGAAGTTTATAACTCCAAAACCTATCACCCTCAACAAGGTTAGTATAGGCTTTTATGAATTCCTTGTATGTTAAGTAAAGAGCTGCATAGTCAAAAAAATAATGGTTGTTTGTGTCTAACACTATTATGAGAAAATTAATGGGTGTTAAATTTATAAAATATATGCCTTATTATTCTTCCCCTTGTGCTTGAAAACCAGATGAAAATACTATATGTTATTCATATAATTCATGTGGCATGCATTATCTATCCTATTTTGCATCTATAATATCTGATGTAACTTATGATAAAAATAAATGACCATATCCATCCCCAAGATGTATTTAAACCATTTTTTGATTGCTTATGTATTAAAATACAACTTTTTATTATAGTTGGAGTACCACTAAACTATGTCATTAAATGATACACATATGGATGTCCCTATTATATAAACACTACATCGAGTGTATAGTTAGATGCATCAATGTGAATCTCAAATGATAATACAATGTTAAGAATATATATAATTTGTGTTATTTATATTCACTTATTAATCTCCTCAAAATTATATTGTTTTTTAGGTGTTCATTATAATGTTTCCTTGGTGTATGTTATCTGACCAAGATAAAATGTAATGTGAGATAAACCAAGGAAAAAACTTATGGTAGTTTTATAAAGTCCAATAAACCTCCTTAATTAAATTATATTTCATGGAGTTGGCCTATATTATATTTCCATTCTCTTCTCTAGATCTATATGTATACCACTATAGTCAATAATGTATCCCAGGTATTGAATATGCATGGTGTTAAATGTATACTTTGCTAAGTTGGCTTATAATTTTGGTTTATGCTTAAGATGCATGAGATGTACTCTAAATAATCATCCTAAGTCTTAATTAAGAATATAATGTCATAAAATTAGATGATGATAAAGGAGTTGAGGAAGAGCCTAAGGAAATTAGCCATCAAGCACATGAATGTTATGGTGTATTGATCAATATAAAACACATAATAAACCATTGATACAATCCTTCCCTTGTCTTAATTATTAAACATTATTAGTGTGATTATAACCTATTAATAACATAAATTCAAGTCAATATTGGTTAAGTATTTCATACCTTAGAGTTGGTTCAAAAGGTCATAAATGTATATAATTGGGTACAAATTCTTCAACATTATATTTTTCAGTGTGTGGTATTCAATACATAATCACCAAGTATCATATTTATTTGGTGCAAGGTATATAAATTTTAAAAAATAAGAAGAGATAGCCTTGATATTTATTTAATAAATAAGCTCTTGAATTTTGTATCAAACTTCATCATATTGCAATAGACCTATGGTACGATGGATAGTTTGGAAGGGGATATCTAGGCAAAAAATAAATGTGACGCTTTAATACATAATGTGTTGGTAGACCATTCAATTTATTCAAATATTTTATGATATTGATGTATTAAATTATTGAGCTATGTTGTTTTAATGGTTTTTATAATGCATGACACACTATTAATGTGTGCTTATTATTGTATGCAAGTGCTTCATAGTGGAACACAAGTTAAAAAACTTATACCTATGTAATATTATATTACATCATTATTTTGTAGAGACCAAAGTAATATTGGTCATTTGAGTTGACTCTGAGAGGTTGAAAAAATATTATTAGATGTGAACAATTCATTATTACATATTAGATTGGTATGTAGCTTCATATTCATATAAATGCCCTTATAATAAAAAGCTCATAGACCTCAAGTGGTGTAAGATCACAAGTGGAATTATCCTTCATGGGATTGACTTTATCTAAAAGGAGAATTATTACTAGACATGTATATCCTTTCCCTACTATAACCAACCTAAAGAGTATGGTTTTGGATGTGTGGTAGTGGTAAGGCCAACTCATTGAGTTGTAAATTTTATAATGTTCTTATGGATTACACTATAAAAAATGACATGGATATTTTTACCATCCACTTGAAACTTGGTTTAGAAGAGATACTCCCATTATTTAAGGATGTTAATGCTAGTGGTGTGGGTGCTCAAAAAAGTGGCATATGGATTAGTGTTGTATATTATAGTGGGACATGATGTAGATTTCTAAAATAAGTATTTTTACCTACAACATTAATAATTAATGTGTGATCTTGGGTGGTGGTGACAACACCATTTGTCACCTTGACTCTTCTTAAATTTGTATAACATATAATATTTTGTATACTTCTATTGTTGTGCAAACTTCTTAGGTTGTTCACCATTTTGTGACATGTTTTTATTATGTGTGACTAGGGAGGATGATGATTTATATGTGATAATGTTCTTGTAAACAACATCAAATGAATAATATAATTTATGTTTCATCTTTGTCTTGGATTAGATCTTTGAAGTAATATGATATGATTACTCTAATGTGTTATAATTCAATAAATCCATATTTGTGTGAATGTAAGGTGATAGTTTATTGATGTACTTTATCACCTTTTGTTGATCTATAAAATATCAAGTAACCATATATTGTAGTCATGGAACTTTTTGGTGTAGTCTTCTATTGACTACTCCTTATGTTATAACATTTGTTGTAACTTGATGCATTCATCCTCAAAGTGTTTTCAAAGATAGTACTCATATTTTAGCACATCAACAAAAGTGTTCCAAGACTTGATTAATATATATTTTTATGTGAATTATACATTTTAAGGTTTTTCATTGGAGAAACATTAAAATTAACATCATCAACATGATGAGGTGATATTATTAGCATTGGTGAATTAGTTTACTAAAATGTATGCCAAAAGTTATGAAATCCATTCAATGCTACGATGTTGATTTTTCCTTCAAACACTAGGCTATCAAGATTGACTTACACTTTGAATGGGGTCTATTTCTAAAATAATGGATGCACAAAATTGAGAAAATAAGGATTTTTTTGTGTCCCATTCTACATCATGAGTTCATAAAACTGGCCAAAGAGTTTAGTGCATTATTATTCAATGGTGTCTTAAATTAACTTCTAAATATCTAGAGATAATTCAATGTTCCTCTAGGCATGAACCATCTTACCCTTACTAAAACATTATTCTAGATACTCTTAAACAAAAATTATTGATAATCCCTCTCTTTCATTTTGTGCTTGCATGTTTACAATCACATGATACATGTTACTCTAATACTAATGATTTATACCATGGTGTCTAGGCCCTGATGTGATGGATAATGTTGAACTTGATGGTAAACTATAAAATTTAAGAGTGCATGTAAGGTAATATAATAAAAATTAAGCCAATCACAAAATTGTATTCAAAATTTTGATGTTTATAAATGAAAGTTATATTCAATATGCATGATAGGGGTTAAGTACAAATATGTACAAGATCCAATAATATTGGGAAATATTATTCCTATAATCAAAAGGGATAAAAATTATTGTTTATTTGTATATAATTGATGAAAAAATGCATAAATACAATTTTTTTTGAAATCTAGATACTAAAATCATGATAACAAAATACTATGTAGTCTATGTATGTGTTATCTCATCTCTGTGTCCTCATGGAATAAGTGATTTGAATATATATAATCATTATGAGTTTTAGATACAATTGATGATGGTTGTAGATGGGTGGTGGTTCAAGTTTTGGTTGAATGATAGTTTAATTTATTGTAGGTGCATGGTTAGACTACCAGGTGTGTGATGATGCTAGAATATTCCCTAAGCAACTCATGCAATAGAGAAACCTTAACCAATGAAAGTTAAGTATGTATGATTATATGGCATCATATAATCTTATGTAATTAAAAACAAG